>PVJO010003246.1:0-126761 GCA_004026905.1 Hystrix cristata | reverse complement strand
GGCTGGCCTTGTATTCGCTATGTAGTTCAGGCTGGCCTTGAACCCATTGTGTAGCCCAGGCTGGCCTCGAACTTGCTGGCAATCCTCCTGCTCAGCCTCCTGAGTGCTGGGTTTATAAGCATGTGCCACCATGCCAGCAGAAAATTGTTGTTTGGTATAGTTCTTGGCAATCCCCTCCTGAGCTCCTGGAGGATGCTTGCTTTCTTTGAGCCTCTATATCTTCAGGAGACATTTTGGGATGGTTCTTCCTTTTCTTTTTGTGTTTTCTCTGGGGCTTCTCATAGACTGGAAATACATTGTTCTAATGTACCAAGAGAATTATTTGTAATGAGCACCTTTATCTTCCATTAGGTAATGCATATAAGACACATGCTTCTGATGTACTTCTGCACTGAATTCTTGCTTCCAAAATCGCGACTGGGGAATCATTTGGTACTGTTTTTGTGCCTGAGTCTTGCTGTATTGTTCAGGCTGGTCTGGAACTCCTGGACTCAAGTGACTCATCTACCTTGTTCTTCCAAGTAGCTGGGTCTATAGGCATGTGCCACTGTGCCCAGCCAAACAACAGTATTTTGAAAGACAGAATGGGATTTATAGTCAGCAGATTTTTATTTTGGCTCTACTTCTAACAGTAACCAGCTGACTGACCTCTCTGGACTTTAGTTTCCTCACTTGTAAAATGGGGGCAATAGTTTGTCTTAGGCATTTTACAAAGCTTTTCAGTGGATACAGTGAGAATAGAGTGTGTGAAAATACAGGTAGAAACTGTCAAGCTTAACCCTTCTGTTACAAGTTTAGCTTCTTTTCATTAAAAACCTAGACCAAGCAACATTACGATAAAAGAAATGGACTGTAAATGTTGCAGGTGCCTAATGTGCTAGGGATTATAGTAGTTCATTGGCAGCAGCATAGAGGCACTTCTTGGACCCCTGACAGTTGGCCATGGGAAGTTAGTTACGCTCCCTTTATGCGTAGGAAGGAGTGTTGGAAGTGGTGGCCATTTAGCTCAAGCAGACTGTGAGTACCAATTCAAATAGGTCCCAGTGTGTGTGGGATAGAAAGGACAAAGGCCTGACCTGGTCTGTGGTGGTGCTTTGTTGGGATTTTGCCTGCCTTTTCCCCCTAGAAGTTACCGAGATTAGAAATGAATGCTGGAGTGTGTGCTCACTGAGGGCAGGCCTACATGTCTTCATTTGTAGGCTGAGTGCCTTGTCCCATATCAGTGAATACAGAGAAGACTAACTCTCTTCTGCTGGGATTTAGGTTGGTGGGTTTTTTTTTTTTTTTCTTTTTAGACAAATTTCTGCCTCAAGCCTACCGAGTGTTGGGCTTACAGGCGTGTGCCACAGCATCTGGCCCTCAGGGGCTCTTTTCGTTGTCTCTTACCTTGAGTAAATATGTGCTTACATTTGGCTGGAAAACAGTATTTCCCATCTATTTGGAGGTAATTCCCTTCTTTGGTTCCTTTGCTTTTGACTCTATTGCCTGGAAATCTTTTCTGTCGATCTCCTCAATAAATATTTCTTAGGCAGCCTAATGTAGGTGTGTTGGTGGTAACCCAGTGACTTCTCGTTTTGCAGATCATTCTGCGCAGTGATGACTTTGCTGCTTATGTTCCCCTGTGTTCTTCCACAGGAGACAGCAGTATGTCGGGAAGCTCAAGTTTGCCTCCTTGGAATTTTCCCCTGGATCCAAGAAGTTGGTTGTGGCCACAGAGAAGAATGTGATTGCAGCATTAAATTCTCGTACTGGGGAGATCTGTAAGTGGGCTGTTAGGCTGGTTGGCTTCTGGGTGGGAAGGCTGGTTAAAGTGACTCTCAGCAGCTTGTGCTCGTCATGCCTGCCTGGCCGGTTCCTGAGTTAGGGACATGTTGGCCAAAAGATTCCTTTCTTAGTGGATTCTGGTAGTTTAATTTTTTCAGTCTTGTCATCTTTTAGTATTTAATATTCCTATAGCTGGACTTTGCAGTTCATCCTCTTACTTCTGAGCATCTTTAAATACTGTAAGTTACAGCCAAGCAAGGTGTGGTGACTCACTCCTGCGATCCCAGCAATCAGGAGGCTGAGACAGGAGGATCACTGTGTGTTTGAACTCAGCTATATAGTGAGTTCAAGACCAGACTGAACTACATAGCAAGACCCTGTCTCAAAAAAAAAAACAAAAACCCAAAATAATACATAAATAAATAAGGCATTGCTGCAGAACACCTTATTCTATTTTATAGTGAAGGCCTAGATGCTCTCCTCCCCCTTAGATTACCTCCACTGGCTAGATTGTTCTAGGGCACTAAAATCCTAGAAATGGAATTTGTTTTTCTTATGAATCAGATTTTGTAAATCTTACAATTGTTTGTATGTCCCATGAAGTGGTAGTGGGGACTGGGGGTACAGAGGCCCCAGATGGGGACATAGTGCCTCCTTCCAACCCTTCTTCCCTTCATTACTCAGTGAATGGGACTAGGTCATGGCCCATTAGCTGTGCTGCTTCTCTCCTTTAAATAAAACTGGGTACCGTTGTGGAAATAGAGATCTCTTCAGCCTTCTCCCAGTCTTCTCAGTTATGGAAATGTCCACAATCATGCCTGGTTTCATGTCATTCAGTGTGGCGCCACGTTGACAAGGGGACGGCCGAAGGGGCGGTGGACGCCATGCTGCTGCACGGACAGGGTAAGCAGAGGCCTGCTGGGTCTCCGCTGTGGGGCCGGCACACTCCCATTCCTTGGTTCCTGTCTTTGTACAAAGTCTGATAGGAGAAGAGAAGGAGCACCTCTGAGTCAGAGGTGACGCTCCTCCTGGTGGACTCTGGGAGGCCGCAGAGCCAGTTTGGGAAATGATTGCACCACTGTCTTTTCCAGACGCAATCACCGTGTCCAGTGGAGGCCGCATCATGCGTTCCTGGGAGACGAACATTGGAGGCCTGAACTGGGAGATAACCTTGGATAGTGGCAGGTAGGGGAAGAGGCCGTGTTCCATCTTGGCTGCCTGAAAGGCTCTGCTAGGGTGCAGGTTTGCATGGCCAGCAATCCCAGGCCTTGTGAAGAGACAGCATCACGCGCCCATTCTGTGTGTGCTTGAGGTCATGGAGAGTGCGTCTTTACTCAAGCCAGTGTTTACTGAGCACCGCTTAGATGCAGAGCTCTGAGCTAGGCACAGAATTTCTTCTTTCTTTTTCTAATTTATTTTATTTTTATTTTTTTCCAATTTTTAAAGTTATATGTTTGCAGTACCTAATGATTACATTCCTCAGGATCAGTTGGTACATGTACGTAGCACATGTTAACTCTCCACCCCCATATCTACTAAGGGGCCAGTGTCCTCGTGTGTATGTTTTTGGCCTCTTTGTCAAAAATAAGATAGCTGAATGTGCCTGGGGTTATTTCTGCATCCTCTGTTCAATTCCATTGATCTGTATATCTGTTTTTGCGCAAGTACTATGCTGTTTTTATCACAGTAGCTTCGCATAGTGTAACTCGAATCTGGGACTGTGATGCTTCCTGCTTTGTTCTTGTTTCCCAGGACTGCTTTTTATATTCTGGATCTCTTCTGGTTCCATGATTTTTGGTCATTAGATTCTTGATTATTTTCTCTAGTTCTTTGAGGGCAGTATTTATTCTCATACCTGAATGATTTTCCCCATCTTCTTATGACGTGTGAGCTTTGCCATGTTCTAGGTATATGAACATACTATAAAACTTCCCGTGTTTTTATTTTTGAACAGCTGAGTCACTGTTTCTTCTTTGCTAAGGTTGTTTAAGTTCCAGGATTACTGGTATTAGCTTGCACATTTTAGGATAATAATTCACTTGGTAAAGACTTGGTTCCCATCCTGTAGGCTGTGGGAGCACATATGTGAATGTGAGCTAGCTTCCGTCATCAAATTCACAGTGAGGTGGGGGGCAGGCATGTAGCCCAAAGACAGTAGCACTGCCCACCGGGTGTCGGGTAGAGAGATGACTGGTTGTTAAGTCTTACTGGAAGGAAGAAACACCCCTTAGGAGATTTGGGGATTCAGGGAAGCAGTTTGGCAGGTGTTTTGCCCGCAAAGCCTGTTTTCTTGCCCTCCAAGCTGTGTGGCAGTGGTGAGACTGTCTGCCCTGGCCTGAGGCCCTCACTCTTGTACCTGTGCTCAGTTTCCAGGCACTTGGGCTGGTGGGCCTGCAGGAGTCAGTGAGGTACGTCATGGTCCTGAAGAAGACGACTCTTGCCCTCCATCACCTCTCCAGTGGGCACCTAAAGTGGGTGGAGCATCTCCCAGAAAGGTAAGGTTGGCCCCCTCCCGGACAATGGCTGTCTTGTTCTGTTTCCTGTGAGCCCCTCTTCCTCCTCGAGGGCTCTGCAGCGCTTGCTTGGCCAGGTCTCCCTCGTGTTGGTGTTGTGTGGCACTTGCTAGGTGTGGGCCCCTGTGCAAGGGTTGCGGCTACACTGGGAGTGTCCTTCGCAGAAGGAAGAGATTCTTAAACTGGGTCTCTAGAGCCGGCCAAAGAGGGGGGGCCACTTGCACGTTCAAGGCCATGGTAACTTCTGGTTCAAGTTAGATTGAGCCTTTTGTTTACGTTAGGATGTAGAACAAAGAGAAAAGGAGGGAAGGAAGGAGCAAGGGAGTACGGAAAGAAGGAAGGGAGGGAGGAAAAGGAAGGAGGGAGGGACTCAAAAAGGTAGGAGCTGAGTGGGGCTAGATTTCAGAGGTCCTGGTGGTGGAATGTACTGAAGCTGGGAAGGAACAGGAGAGAGAAGGGAAAGGAAAGAATCTGCTTAGACCATCTGTGGCATTTTCAAAGTTCAGTGCGGGGATCAAAAGTCAAATTCCTGTGGGGCCATGCTGGGAATTGCAGTGTTCCTGACCTACCTCCAGGGGGCAGCCTTACTCAGCTGATGGATGTGTGGGTAGGCCTGGAGTTGCCACATCTCTAACTAATACAAGGAAAGTTAGAAATCTGATTTGTTGTTGTTGTTGTTGTTGTTGTTTTGGGGGTGCTGGGGATCGAACTCAAGGCCTTGCGCTTGCTAGGCAAGCATTCTACCCCTGAGCTAAATCCCCAGCCCCATAGAAATCTGATTTTTATAGATAATCTCAGTTCTAAATATTTCTTTTTTTTTTTGGTACCGGGAATCGAACTCAGGGCCTCATGCTTGCGAGGCAAACACTCTAACCTCTGAGCTAAATCCCCGGCCCCCCAGTTCTAAATATTGACAGGTACTCAAACGCAAACGCAAAGCTACAAGTATAGCTCAATGGGTGTTTTACCAGTGACACATAATATGAATAAGGCCTGGGATGTGAAAAACCAAAATCAAAACCAAAACAAAAAGTTGACCACCGTGATGCACGCCTGTAAAAGGCTGAGACAGGAAGATCATGTGTTCAAGGATAGCCTGGGCAACTTAGTGAGGTTGTGTCTCAAAATCAAAAATAAAGAGGGCTGAGAATATAGGTCAGTGGTAGAGCACCCCTGGCTTCAACTCCCCATACTGAAAAAAACAAAAGCAAAAGCAAGACCCAAACCGTGTGAAATAAGCAGTACGTGTTTGGGGATTGCTAGCCTGTGACAACTGGCAAGGGCCTGGCAGCCTGATTTTGGAAGATCTCCGAGGATGTTCCTGTCCAAGGGCTAACGCTGTGGTGCCTGCTCTTTCCTCTCTCAGTGACAGTATCCACTACCAGATGGTGTATTCCTATGGCTCCGGGGTAGTGTGGGCCCTCGGCATTGTGCCCTTCAGCCATGTGAACATCGTCAAGTTTAGCGTGGAGGATGGCGAGATCGTTCAGCAGGTATGGGACGGCCTCTGGCTCGAAGAGCCTCGCGAATGGGGAAGGGAGGAATCGGTAGGGTACTTATTTGCACTGGGGCCAGAGAACTTGTCTGGGTGCATCAAAAGCCATTTATGGTGCCTGATTCTAGTCTCTTGCTGCTGTCGTCTCCTTATTGGGATGTATTTAAGGTAATTAGCTTTGCATTAAGTGCTCTTCTGTAATGTCTGAAAAATTATATAGCCACAGCCCTTAAGTATTTTCTAAGATAGCGCTATTTTAAAATAATTATGGAGCGCCACCTAGTAGACAAAGATAATAGAGAAATACTTATCTGAAGTACCAGGTATTTGTAATTCCCTAGTGCGTGTTTCTAGTGGCCAGAAAGAAATCCTGATTCTCTCCACCTTTGGTGGCTGTCGGGAGGCTGGTGAGGAACAGGCAGGAAAAATCCCTTTGGAACCAACCGTGAAGAGCCTTTAGTCTAGAGCCCTCCTGGCATCATGGTCGCAGTACTGCTGGGGAACTGAGAGGGAACGTAGACGTCCCTCATGAGCCTCGTGTTCTGATGTCATTCCTACAGGTCAGGGTTTCGACTCCGTGGCTGCAGCGTCTTACTGGAGCCTGTGGCATGGTGGATGAGGCTGTCCTGGTGTGCCCTGACCCGAGCTCACGTTCTCTCTGCACTTTGGCCCTGGAGACAGAGTGGGAACTGCAGCAGATCCCGCTGCAGGTGAGAGGCATTGCCTGCAGCACTCAGAAGGGTCAGCGTGATTCTCCTGGTGGCTTTGTGGCTTCCTTCCTGAGCTGTGGCAGCCGTGGAGAAAAGCTCAGGCCTCTGGCTGATCTGGTATTGGGGAAATGAGCTTCTTTGGAGAAGCTGATTGGAAACTTCTGGAGCCGCTTGCCCCAGTTTAATTACATCACCTGGGAAAGTGGGGCAGAGGATGCAAGCATGGAGGGGTCAATGACTGGTCGACTGCTTGCTCTAATCCTAATCTTTCTTGCCTCCCTCAGTCTCTTGACTTAGAATTTGGAAGTGGATTCCAGCCCCGGGTACTACCTACACAGCCCAACCCAGTGGATCCATCTCGGCCCCAGTTCTTCCTGCAGTTGTCCCCAAGCCACTATGCCCTCCTGCACTACCACCAGGGGACTCTGAGTCTGCTCAAAAACTTCCCCCAGGTAACTGCAGGCAAGCATGGTTGCTAGGTTGCCGGGGGTCTGACCAGACATGGGCTAGAAGGCAGTGCTTTTTAATTCGGAGCCATTCGTTCTTAGGCCTGAGATCGATGGCACCATCCTGTAAGTGGCTTGAGATGGGTAGCCTTACGGCAGGAACGCAATACCTTTTCCCCTGAGTGTTACAGAGCTCTTCAGAGTAAAATTCTTGCCTTCCTTGGAGTTCACAGGAAGGCGGAAATGTCAGAGCCCCCCTGTGCATACCTAGTGCAGCGTGGGGTTTAGGGTGATCTGTGCCTGTGTTAGGGGAGCGGAGAGTTCTCTTAGGTGCAGCAGGACCCTCCCTCTGTGCCGAGCTGCCCCGGTCATCATTTCCAAAGTTGGGAGCACTTTGAACTCCAAGGTCAAGAGACCTTCCCAGGAGATGCGGGCATCCAGGAGGTTGCTGGCCAATAGAGGGCCCATCTGGGAGCTGACACCTTGCTTTCCTCTCAGACTGCCCTCGTGAGCTTTGCCACTACTGGGGAGAAGACAGTGGCCGCAGTCATGACCTGTCGGAATGAAGTGGTGAGTATGGCGAGTAACCGCCAGCGCATGGGGTCTTCCTGCTGTGACCCCTGAAAGTCAGAAATCTGGGCATATGTGCCCAGTGGGGTAGAACACGGAGACAGGAAGCTGTTGAGATATGAATCCTCGCCTTACCTCTAGAGCTTTGTGCACATCCTCTTTCTTCCCAGGACGGAGACCTAACGTGACAGCCTCACTTTCATCTGAGACTGTAGGGCTTGCTGCATTTTGTGCGCGGGAGTGAGAAGTGAGATTTGCCTTCTCCCAGCGCTGACAAGACATAGAAATAAAAGCTTCATTTTGGTGGCAGGGGAGTGATCCTTTGGCTGAATTTTCTCCTGTCCTCCTTTTTCCCCTGGCAGAAAGCTAGCATTTCTGAAGATGGGTCCTTGGGGAGCGTTTCGGAGAAGTCCAGTGCACAGGTAGGTGTGGCACTGGGCAGCGTGCCAGCCCTGGGGACACAGGAGACCCCTCGATGTAGAGCAGCCGAGACTAGCGGGTCTTGTCAAGTTCTCCATGCTGGATGGCTCCTAAGTACTACGAACTAAAGGATACTCCTTTTTACCCCTTTCTATGGTGAAAGGAGAAGGTAGAGTCCTTAGAATCTGTTCCTCAGCACGTTCTTCCCTGGGCCTCAGTTTCCCCATTTCTCTGTGGATCCTGGCTGGCAGAGCTGAGCGGTGTCCTGTGTGTTTGCACTGAGGTGGAAGCATAAGACCCTGGCTGGAGTTTTGGATTTAAGCTGTGGCTTCAGCTCGGGCTTCCACTCCCGAGCCTCCCTTTCCTTGCTCAGGGTCTTACCCTCTTCCAGGGTTCTCTGCTGCACTGTGCTTACTGGTGTCCTTCTCAAACAAGTGTAGTAATTCTCACTTCCTTTATTTACCCAGGTGCTTCATTTTTCTCTTAGGATTTAGCTTCCTTTGCTTTTTTATTTTCCTTTCCATGTCCTTTCCTTTCTGGCCCTTCTCTAAGGTATTTGTGCTGAGTCCTCAGACATCCCTTGGGGGACCTGGGAGATCCCTCTAGTTCATTGGTCCCTAACCTTTTTTTTTTTTTTTTGGTGCTGGGGATCGAACTCGGGTCCTTGTGCTTGCAAGGCAAGCGCTCTAACCACTGTGCCAAATCCCCAGCCCCTGGTCCCTAACCTTTTTTGACACCACAGACCGATTTCATGGAAGACAATTTCTCCATAGATGCAGATGGGGGGAATTATTTTGGTATGATGCAAGTGCCTTACATTTAATGTATACTTTATTTCTGTTACTATTAGATTTTCATAAAGATTATAACCTAGATCCCTCACATGTGCAGTTCACAGTAGGGTTTGTGCTTCTGTGAGAATGTTTTTCTGCCACTGATGTGACAGGAGGCAGAGCTCACACAGTGATGCTAGACAGGGAGAGCAGTGGGGAGCGACTCTGAACACAGATGAAGATGTGTTTGCCCACCCTCAGCTCCTGTTGTGGCCTGGTTCGTAACAGGCTGTGGGCCAGGACCAGCTGGGGTTGGGATCCCCTGCGGTAGTTGACTATGCTGTTTGTTCCCCTAGGACTCACCGGCTTGCTTCAACCAGACCTACACCATTAACCTCTACCTAGTGGAGACGGGTCGGCGGCTGCTGGATACCACGATTACCTTTAGTTTGGAGCAGAACAATACTCGGCCAGAGCGGGTGAGTCAGAGCCTTTGCTTCCAACTCTGTCCTGTGGGCTTCTCAGCATGGGGCTTCATGTCCTCAGGGCCAGGGGACAGCTGTGGATCCTGGATAAGAGCCCTCTGGACATGGGTTCCAGGTCTTCCTGAGCCACTGACTAATCATAAATAATAGGAAAAGCAGCTATGGCCTTTGCCCGCGTGTCACTGTGCGCCAGGTACCCTGCTTAGCTGTGTGCTGTACACTAATTGATGGAGTCTTCTCAACAGCCTTGTGAAGTGCTTGTTACTGACTTGGTTTTATAAATGCGGCTGTGGCCCAGTGGCATGTGATGCCCTATCCAGAGTCACAGAGCATGTTGCTGGGGGTCAAGGTCATGGCTGACTAACTCTACATCTACACTCATAATCCTACCCTGAGTTCTTTTAGGGATTTGAGGTGTGTTTCTCAGCCTCTGCGCTCTGGCTTCTTCATCGCTAACATGGAAAGTCTAGTCCTGGCCTCCTGCTTGTCTTGTTGAGTGGGACTGGGGCTTGGATGGAAATCATAACACTGTCAAGTTCTCAAGTTCCTTCACGGACAGATCTGAGAGAGCTCAGGACTCTTGTTGTGTTGGGTCCAAAAAGTACTCCTAATCTTCTCACCTCCAGATAATTGCTGTATGTTTAGCTGCTAAATAGTAACTCTGAACACTTTGAATCTTGGGATCTGGGGCTCTGAAAAGCATCTGAATTCTCACTAGCCGTTTGCCTCATAGCTGTACATCCAGGTGTTCTTGAAGAAGGACGACTCAGTGGGCTACCGGGCCTTGGTGCAGACCCAGGACCATCTGCTGCTTTTCCTGCAACAGCTGGGTGAGTGCATCTCATGACGCCCATTTGTATTTCAGCCTGTCGCATGTTCCAGTCAGACTGGTTCTGGGGGGCGGTAGACAGGCTTGTGGGAAAGCCTCTGGTGGTGTATACCCTGCATATTTTCTTTTGAGCCCCATGTCACCTGCTTTTGAGTAAGTTCTTAGCATTTTTTTGGTCTAAAATTCTTTTTTTTTTTTTTTTATTAGTACATGATTATAGTACCTAATGATGATATTGTGGGGAGTTGGTACATGTACGTATCTCTTTATTCCTTTTACATCCCTTCCTCCCTTGCCTAAGTTCTCATGTTCACTGTGTAGCTCAGGCTGGCCTCGAACTTGTGGTGATCCTCCTGCCTCAACCTCCCAAGTGCTGGGATTACAGGCGTGTGCTACCACACCTGGCTTGTTCTATTTTTATGTGTGAACTGATCCCTGAGCCTCCTAGCAGAGTCTCTTCCAGAGGTAGGAGAGGCAGGCCAAGCTTTTGTCCATCGATTTCCTACAGCAGGGAAGGTGGTGCTGTGGAGCCGGGAGGAGTCCCTGGCAGAGGTGGTGTGCCTGGAGATGGTGGACCTCCCCCTGACTGGGGCACAGGCCGAGCTGGAAGGAGAATTTGGCAAGAAGGCAGGTAAGAACCCACGGGGGCTGGACTGCAGAGCTGCTGGAGGGGGCTGCTCTGGAACTAGAATTGCTCGTTAGACTCGAGATGCTGCTCTATGACATCCTGGGCTTCCTGGGCTCGACTAGTTTGCCAGTCAGTTCTAAACAAGCTGGTGAGTTTCTAGTGCATTTGTGTGTACTAGAGACCTGTGGTTTGTATAATCATTCTTTCCAGCAAAAGGATGGACCATGACTCCCTCTAGGGAAAGATGTTGAGGCAAAATATAAAGCCCTTAACTTAGTATAGTAGTAACTATCATTACCTGAGTGCCTAGAAGTTGTTGGGCAGTGATTCCCCATTGTCCTCAAAGCAACAGCCACATGTGCCTAGAGAAACATGACTACGTTGATCTGTCAGTTGTAGAAATAGCCCAGTGCACTCTGAAGCCAGCCATAGTCCCAATTCCCGGATGAACTGTATTCACTCCACTCCGAGTCAGTCCTCCCTCCCTCCATTGATCCAGCTGCCCGGCAGGTCGTTCAGGGTTAGCCTGGGCCAGGAACCTTGCTAGCATCGCACATTTTCTTAGCCAAGGATTAATTTGACTTTACTATTTGTTTCTGCTGCCCGGATACAGCAATTCAAGGTAAAGCCTGCTTCTTGCTGCCTTGTTGCTCGTTGGCTGCACACATGGCTAGCATTTGTTTTTTCAGACTTGAGGTACATAGCACGTTTGTGTGTGGATTGGTCTGCTTATGACTTGTCCTCTCTGCTGGTCACTTCTCTTCCTTGAGCTGAGGTTGATGGAAAATAGATAAGCAAAGGTACTATTTAGTGAGCACTTACCTTGTACCAGGCACCATACTCAATCCTATATGTAGATCATGTGATCTGATCTTTGTAATAGCCCTCTGGGTTAAATGTCCTTTTACAGAGGAGGAAGGCAAAGGCATCAAGGTTAATTACATTTCCTGAGGTCACACAGTAGTAAGGAGTGGAGCTGGGATTTCAGGCTCTTTTGTGGGGGTGGGGTGCTAGGGATCAAACTCAGGGCCTTAGCACTTGCCAGGCAAGTGCTGTACCACTGAGCTAAATCCCCAGCCCCCTGGAGCCGGGATTTTAATCCAAGACTGCAGGCTCCAGAGCGCCTGCTCTTTTTACCATGTTATCTCATGTCTGTCACCAAGTTTCTGGTCTGGAGATGGAGTCAGGGATGGAGGGAATGATGTACCTGTGAATGGGTTGCAGGTAGGTCTGTCAGATACAGGTTACAGTTGACAAAGTAGGCACGAAACAAGGGGAGATAGAAGCACCCCTCTGTGATACACATGTCCCACACCCCACACCTGCACCTTCCGGCTTTGTCGTGGCACCCAGAAGCCTTCTGCTGCCATTCTGGATGCGGGGCTGTGGTGGTGACAGTCACAGCATGGCTGCATCCTGCATGGCCAGTCCCTGACCTCTTAGCTTCCTATTCCTAAAGAGTCCAGTCAGGTGAAGTCACAAGTGCCAGGTAAGGGGGTTTTGGAAGTTTGTGCATGGTCATACCTCAGTTTGAGACTGTCGGCATCAGACACAGACTGCCTCTAGGGATTGGGGCCCGAGTATAAATGACTGAGACACTGTGCTGGAGAGGGACAGGTCTCTCCTTGGGAAGAGCGTGCACCTCCTTGCGGGACACCCAGGCTGACACAGAGTGCGTTGCCATTTCCCTGACACCAGACGGCTTGCTGGGGATGTTCCTGAAACGCCTCTCATCTCAGCTCATCCTACTACAAGCGTGGATTTCCCACCTCTGGAAAATGTTCTATGATGCTCGGAAGCCCCGAAGTCAGATCAAGAATGAGATCAACATCGACACCTTGGCCAGGGATGAATTCAACCTGCAGAAGATGATGGTGATGGTGACAGCCTCAGGCAAAGTATGACTATAAGTCTCAGGTACCAGACCTGAAGTTCAAGAGGTGGGAAATAAAAAGATTGGTAGGGGATAGTAGCACCGGTTCCAGTTTGTAAGGATGGAATCAGTTCTTTGGCTTTTCTTCCTATCATGAGCCAAGTATCTATCTTACAGCTTTTTGGCATCGAGAGCAGCTCTGGCACCATTCTGTGGAAACAGTATCTACCCAGCGTCAAACCAGACTCCTCCTTTAAGCTGATGGTCCAGAGAACTACTGCTCACTTCCCCCACCCACCACAGTGCACGCTCCTGATAAAGGACAAGGTGAGGCCGCCTGTCTCTGATTGAGCGAGCCACAGGCAGTGGGCCTTTTAGTGTTTTGCAACTCAGATTTCTCCCAGGTCTTTGGAATTATGTGAGAGTCCCTGAGGAACATTCAGGGTTAGGACTCTTGTTTTTTCCAGTTTCTTGCCTGGGTGGAGGGACTATCCAGTGCTGATGTGGAATTGATCAAAAGCAGGTATCACTTCAGCCAGCTTTCTTTGCAGTCATAGGCTGTTGTTGGTAGTTGAGTGGCTCTTTTTTCTCTACGAGGGAGAGCAGGACACAGAACTATTTATATTCTTGCCTCCCAGAATCAGAATGGATTTTTGTGGATCCATTCTACTAGTGTGAGGGGGGCTTGGTAGACACTCTTCTGGAAAGGCCATTGTGGGGTTACTGAATTGCACTTGACCTGTTTACTTAGTTATTTGCAGTAGTAGGGTTTGAACCCAGGACTTTGCACTGGGCTACATCCCCAGTCCTTTTTATTTTGTATTTTGAGACAAGGTCTTGCTACGTTGCTCAGGCTGGGCTTGAACTTGTGATCCTCCTGCCTCAGCCTCCCAAAGTGTTGGGATCACAGATGTATATCATTATGCCCGCCTTGTATTTGACCTTTTTATTTGTTCATCAGCACATCTAGTTCTTGGTTGGGTTTGGAGCCAGAGATAGGTTGAGTTCTTTTCCTTTTTAAAAACAATTTTATTTGAGTTTTTTTCCTTTTGACATTAGCCTGGGGGACTATTCACTGTAGCCAAGAATTTACTTTCCACATAGAGGGCAAAGAGTAGGGAATTCCTCACAGTTAGGCTGAAGCCTCAGGTTTCCTGGTTTACTCTTAAGATTTGTGTTCTTTCTATGTTTGCCTGTGCATTTTAGGAAACAGGAATGAGTTCTCTGTACGTCTTCAATCCTATTTTTGGGAAGTGGAGTCAGGTGGCTCCCCCGGTGCTGAAGCGCCCCATCTTGCAGTCCTTGCTTCTCCCAGTCATGGATCAAGACTATGCCAAGGTCTTGCTGTTGATCGACGATGAGTACAAGGTACTGTGTCTTTTAGGAGGGTGTGGAGGTGGGTAGGGTATGGGTTGTCAAACCGGCGGCAGACCAGAGGCAGAGTGTGGACTGCAGTAGTATGTGTTTGCTCTCGGTCTGCCCTCAGACACAGGATTGCTGCCCTTGTGAGTACTCAGCTTCTTAATAGAACTAAATCAAAGCCCTCATTGGAGTCCATCAGACTGTAATTCCTTTGAGATTTGCTGTTTTATCCTTAAGGGACCCTCTGATGGGGAAGTACTAACAAGTGTTGGGAAACCAGGCCTAGAGAGTCCTGAACTTTGCTTTAACCATTTCCTTGGGGTTTCTGGGTTTTTAAGGTCACAGCTTTCCCAGCCACTCGGAATGTCTTGCGACAGCTCCATGAGCTTGCTCCATCCATCTTCTTCTATTTGGTGGATGCAGAGCAAGGGCGGCTAAGTGGATATCGACTTCGAAAGGTAGGTGTGGGGAGACACTGGCCAGAGGAGTGATTGTGCCTGAGTGTGATATGGAAGGGACCTTGGGGAGCAGCAGTTCCTGGGCCTCTGAGGTGTGTGCTCAGAGTTCAGACCGAGCTGCAGGACAGCAGGCAGCAGAATTGGGAGCAAGTTACTGTCAGAGAGCTTTGCTTTGGCCAGTGTGTTCCCTCTCCCCTGATAAGATTGTTTAAACCAGGTCAGCATGTGTCACGTAACCCCATTCCAGCTCTGTACAGCTCCATATACCCCTCTACAGTATGTTGCAAAATGCTTTTCTTCTGTGTTTTCTCTTGTCCTTGAGTTACAAATAACTGCCGAGGTCTCAGTTGGTTGCTGTTTCCCTGAGGCTCTCTTGTGCCCAAGAAGTGGCCCGCCTGAGTTCTTGGTGATCAAATTAAATCTCATCTCTGAGTAATCTTTCTCATCCTCTGTGCAGCCACAGTCACACAGTGCAACATGTAGTGAAGGGGCATGCTGGCAGGATTCTTTGTACGGGGGATGTGTGTGTTTCCTGGCTACTTAGGAAAGATACAAACTGTGCTTCTAGTCCTGTTGTAAACTTAGGTCAGCATAATCCTGTAGTCAGTTGACCATTTGTTCCTGTTAGTTGGGCAGCTACTCCATGGCACACATGGCTGTAGTTGCTGTAGTTAGAGCAGTGTGTGATGGGCCAAGTCTGCCCACACAGCCTTTTCATTCACACTCATTTTCTATAGCTCAGGGAAGGGGCATTTTCTTCACTCTCAGGAGGATGGGAAGTAGGAATGGGGTTGAATAAAGAGTTATATTTTTACACAGAGATGCTATTGACAGACTCTTGATCGAATGTGTGCTTTGAATTTTGTTTTTAGAAACAGGATTGGTTTGCTCTGATGCTGACACACTTGAGCCCAGCTCTTACAAACAGTGATACACATTGGCTTGGAAGTGCCAAGGGGCTAGCCCTGACAGACCACCTGCCTCAACCTTCCAAGTGCCAGGCTTATAGGCATGTGTCACCAGACCTGGCTTTATTTTTTATTTTTAGATAAGAGTCCTGCTAAGTTGCCCAAGTGGTCTTTAAGTTTGTGTTCTTCCTGTCTTAGCCTCCTAAGTGCTGGGATTACAGGCAGGTGTCATTGCTTCTGGCTTAGGCAGTTTTTATTAGAGTAAAATATTGAGCAATGTGCAAAATCATGAGGTTCGGTGAACCTTCGTGAAAGTGATACACTTGTGTCCGTGGGAGTCAGATCAGGAAGCAGAACGCTAGTAGCACCCCAGAAGGCCCTGGACCGATATCCTGAAGGGTACCATGTATTTCCATAGTGTGGATGTAGAACGTGTGTATTGGTTCCCTATGATGATAGAACCATACAGGAAATGTTTCAAGGTCCCTGCTAGCTTAGTAATCACTGCTGGCCCTAGTGTACAGGGACTCTAGATTTTATTAATAAATGGTAAGTTTCCTTGGATACAGTACTTCCTCCTCAGATAGACAATGGGGTACCGTTGAGTATTCTTTTCCTTTCTTACAGGTCTTAGTATCTTTGTTAATCAAACTGAGATCTAAACTCCTTCATAAGCCAGATCTTTTTTTTTTTTTTTTTTTGGTGCTGGGGATTGAACTCAGGGCCTTGTGCTTGGTAGGCAAGCACTCTAACCACTGAGCTAAATCCCCAGCCCCGTAAGTCAGATCTCTACTGCTGTTTTTTGAAGCTTTCTGGTCTCACTCCTTCGAGCACAAAGGCCTCAGGTGCTGAACTGCTCGACGTATTGGCTACAGCTGCCTCAGGTCTATGTGTACCCTCCTGTTCACAGTGCTTTTGCTCCTACCCTAGGATCTCACCACCGAACTGAGCTGGGAGCTGACCATTCCCCCAGAGGTACAGCGGATCGTCAGGGTGAAGGGGAAACGCAGCAGCGAGCACGTCCATTCCCAAGGCCGGGTGATGGGTGACCGCAGTGTGCTCTACAAGGTATTGCACAGCTGTCTGGCACAGAGCAATTAGAGTTTGAATTCTGCTGCTAGGATTTGGTAGATACTTGATCTTGGGCAAGTCATTTAATCCCTTTGAACCTTAATTCATTGTCTGTGAAGTAGGTTTTTTTTTTTGTTTTTTTTTTTTGGTAGTAGTGGGGACAGAACCCAGGGCCTCCTCCATACTAGGGAAGCGCTCTGTCCGAGCTACACCCTCAACCTGGGCATAATGCACCCCTGTCATATGTTTGTTGGGATGTTCACAGGAAATACTCCTGCTTAGCCCAGTGTCTGGCATAGGTATGGTAACTACCCGATGGATGTTAGTTCCCAGTAGTAGTAGCAGTAGCAGTAGTAGTAGTAGTAGTAGTAGTGCCAATATACCCTTCTGGAGTTAAACTTTAGTTAATCTGCCAGAAACTCCATCTTCCCTGGGGGGTGTAGTGGCAGCATTGCTTAGTGTGCACAAGGCCCTCACTTTGATCCCCTGCACCACAAAGAAAAACAAAAAAAGAGATTCTGTGTCTGTGATCCAGCACTCAAGTTAGTGGTAAAGGGAGGGAAACCAAGATGACAGAACTGTCTATGAGAGAATGTAATTGTGGTTGGAATGAACATTAATTATATCCTCTGACAGCAGAGACTGCCTAGAGGTGTAATAACATAGGGTAATGAGCCCTCGGAAGTCGACAAAGCTGCTTCACCAGGCGTGAAGCGATGCACAGAGTGCAGGCCTCGAGCTGGGCTATCAGGTTCAGACTCAGCCCATCACCGGTGGTTTACTTGGACTGCCTACGTTTCCATTGTCGCCAGTGTGGTGGGGATAACAGCACTGGCTTCCATGATTGTCGTGAAGATTAAAGAGAACATGTAACGTGATTAGAGTAGTGCCTGCCATGTAGGTAACATTAGTCCTGTTGACTTGAATTCCTTCTTGATGATCATCTCCCGTGTGGTAGCAGTTAATTTTACTATATTCAGAATGACCAAAATAATACAAACTCTAAAGTATGTTTCACACTGGGGGATGAGGTTTAGTGGTAGAGCGCCTGAGGCCCTGAGTTAGATCTCTAATACCACGTACCAAAAAAAAAAAAAAAGTACAAAACTGTATAAAAAATTTTTGGGGGGGAGTGCTGAGGATCAAACTCAGGGCCTTTCACTTCCTAGGCAAGCACTCTACCACTGAGCTAAATCCCTAGCCCCCCAAATATTTTATTTTTATTTTTTGTTTATTTTATTTTTTCATTTTTCCAAATTTTTTCAAGTTTTAAAAAGTTCATATTTATTTGTACTAGAAAAAATATACCATGTGTAATTTTATAATTACATGATAAAATGAGTAGTAGCTAGGAGTAGGACTTTAAAAGTTCATATTTATTATGCAAATATTCCAGATTATTCTTTTCAAACAAACTTTATTTTGATTGCAAATTACAGAAAAATTGTGGTAGCAGGGCATGGTGATATATGCCTGTAATCCCAGCACTCAGGAGGCTGAGACAGAATGATTGCTATAAGTTCATTTCATCCTTGGTTACATAGTGAGTTCAAGGCCAGTCTGAACTACACAGTGAGATGCTGTCTCACACACATGCATGCACGCATGCACGCACTCACATCCCAGAAGAGTTGTAGAGAGATAATGCATAGAATTCCCACTTCCCCTTTCTTAGTCTGCCTACACAACCACGATACATTTGTCTAAAGTAGGAAACCAGCATGAGCTCATGACTGTTAACTAAACTCCAGACTTTATTTGGGTTTCTCCAGATTTTTCACTGATACCATCACTTTAGACTGATCGCACATTGCATTTGGTTGTCAGGGCTCTTTAGTCTCCTGTGGTTTAAGGTGAATTTTCAGTCTTCCCTTGTTTTTCATGACCTTGATAGTTTGAAGAGTACTAGTCAGGTGTTTTGTAGAACGTCTCTCCATTCTGGTTTGTCTGATGCTTTCCCGCGATTAGACTGTGGTTATAGGTTTTTGGAAGAAAAGCCAGAGAAGTAAAGAAGCGAGTCCTGGCTAGATATGACATGCTCTTTTTAGACAATGAAATACATCCATGAACGAAATAGACAAGACTTCTGTCTCATGAAACTGTCATTGTTTTGGGGAGAGGTTGATAATCAAAACTAAATAGGCAGATTACCAGCCTGGGGTGTGTAGTGTGAGTTCAAAGCCCGCTTGGACTACATAGGGAGACCTTGGCTCAAAAAACCAAAAAAATGCAGATAACAGTCATTTAGCAGGGGTCCAGTTCTGTAGGGAAAAATAAAGCTGGGACAAAGGAAGGAGAGAGCAGAACTGGGAAGGGGATGCGATTTAAAACTGGCAGCTAAGAAGGGCCTCACTGAGAAAATGCCCCTGACGTGAAGAGTTGAGGAGCTGAGTTGTCGGTACCTGGGAGAAGAGCCTTCCAAACAGAAAAGCCAGAGCCTGCCTGGGGCGTTAGAGAAATGGGAAAGGAGGGCCATGTGGTGAGAACAGGGCGAGTAACATGGAAGAGGCATGGGGGTTGCTGAGGTCAGAGGCAAGGGGCTGGATCACGCAGGTCACTGCTCTGGCCTTCCCCTGGCATGAGAGGAAGAGCCAAGCCGCTGGGAATTTTTGAGCAGAGAAGTGACAAATGGCTGCAGTTTAACCTTTAAATGAGGTTCATTTGGCCTGGACTGGTCTATATCTGCCCAAGGAGGCAAGCAGGAAGACAAGTGAGCCCACTGTAGTAACGTAGGCCAGGTGATGTGGTTGGGACTAGGTTGGTAGTGTGGAGGTGGTGAGGAGGGATCAGTTTCTGGATACTTTGAAAGTAGAGCCAGTAGCTGAGCCCCCTGCTCCCCACGGATCAGGAGCATATCTACATGCGTATGTACACAGACTAGAGAGGAAAGAGTCAAGAATAATGTGAACAGTGTAGTTTTATGATAGGGACATACAGAGTCGCCACTGAATAGGTGGAAAGCCTGAAGCAAGACAGGGTTAGGCAGATAGAATAGTTAATTCAGCCTGGGGCATTGAAGTGTAGTGTATCTAAGGAGAAGAACCCAAATGGTTGTTTGTCAGTAATCAGAGTTCAGCAGGAGTCTAGCTTATATACATAATTTTGGCATTGCTGGCACCTGTAAGTAGTGGTAGAATCATGAAGTTTGCTGAGATCACCAGAAGGTGGGTGTAGATAGAAATGCCCAGGGCCAGTCAGGCACTGTGGCACATGCCTGTAATCCCAGTACCCCGAGAGGCTGAAGCAGGAGGATCACAGGTTTGAGCCCACAAGTAAGACCTTGTCTCAAAATAAGAATAAAAAAAGGGCTTGGGATGTAGCTTAGTGTGAAGGCCCTGGGTTCAATCATTCAATCTCCAGTACTGCAGTCTGCAGAGTACTACAAAAAAATAAAAAGAAATGCCCAGGGGCTGAGGGCTACCTGGTGTGTTCTGTCATGAAGAGATACAGACCGAGGAGATGTGGAGGACCCTCCACAGATGGAGAATAGGCCAGTGTGAAGGGAAACTAGAGGCAGCTATCTTGGATGCCAGGTGTAGGAAGTGTTCCATAAGGGCGTGCTCCCATGTCACATGGTACTTGTAGGTCAGGTAAGATGAGGACCAACATTTATCCTCTGGCGTTAAGAAGGAGGAAGGTACTGCTAACTGTGGGGAGATTGGGTCTGGTGGAGAGATATGATGTTGCTGGAGCTATGTCCTTAGACCTGGGGCTTGTTTCAGGTGGCCACATGCTAGCTTTGTGACCTGAGAAGCTGCCTCACTGCTCTGATTTCCTCATCTGCAGAATGTGGATACTACCAGCCTCTACAGAATTGTGGAAAGGGGGGTCCGTGCAACTGAAGGCACCTAGAGCATCCCCCAGGCCCCAGGGGATGAGAAACAACATAGGAAGCTCTTTTGACCAGAAGCTCTGATTCCTCTGCTAGGCCAGTGAGCTCCAGGTTGTCGTCAGGCCCCAGGCTCACAGTGGAGCCAAGTATGAAGGAGCTTTTCTCTCTCTCTCCAGAGCCTGAATCCCAACCTGCTGGCTGTGGTGACAGAGAGCACGGACGTACACCATGAGCGCACCTTCATCGGTGTCTTCCTCATCGATGGTGTCACAGGGCGCATCATCCACTCCTCGGTGCAGAAGAAAGCCAAGGGCCCTGTCCACATTGTGCACTCAGAGAATTGGGTGGTGGTAAGGAGTCTGTTGGGAACACGAGGTCATTCAGGAGGGCTCCCAGTTTAAGTCCTTTCCAGAAACCCAGTTGCTGCTTTGTGTTTTCATAGGTTCCCAAACCTCCTGAATGGCAGCATAGGGTCTCGTTAGGGGGGAGGCCCAGAAAGCAGACTGCCTAGGTTTGATCTCAGCTCTTCCTATTCCTGACTGTCCAACCCTGAAGTAATTATGTGAGCTCTCTGTGTTTAATTATTGGCGAAGTAGAGATAATAGTAACCTCCAGTCTGGGTTAGAGAATTGCCTAGCACCTAGGAAGCATGCAGAGGTTTACTGTTACTATGTTTCTAAGAATATTGAGAATTCCTGTGTCACATGGCAAACTCTGGGCAGTGTAGACAAAAGTACCTTGAATGTTAATAAACTCAGGAAATAAGAGAGAAACTGGGATGCCTACGTGGTTCTATTCCTCCCTGGATCTGTAGCCATGTGAAGGGTGCCTTCCAGGGTAAACTCCCCTTTCCAGCTGAATCTGAGCTGCCTCTCTGTCTCCCCGCAGTACCAGTACTGGAACACCAAGGCTCGGCGCAATGAGTTCACGGCCCTGGAGCTCTACGAGGGGACCGAGCAGTACAATGCCACTGCCTTCAGCTCCCTGGACCGCCCACAGCTTCCCCAGGTGCTCCAGCAGTCCTATATCTTCCCCTCCTCCATCAGTGCCATGGAAGCCACCATCACAGAGCGGGGCATCACCAGCCGACATCTGCTCAGTGAGTGTTGGGAAGAGGGCTCTGGGTGACCAGGTTCCTTCACAGCCACGCTGCAGGGCAGGGACCATATTGCCAGCAGAGCTGTTTGAGTACCCACGGGGAAAGGTTGGTGAAGAGGGTTCCGTCTGAGTGGGAAAGGTCTCTTCATTCAGCTTTGCCTCCTAGGAGGATGACTACTTCTCTCTTAGTTGTCATTTCTGATGAATTGCTTCCCTTCTTAGATGTTCACACCTTGCTCAGAAAATCAATCTCTGCTACCTTTTTTTTTTTTAAAGAAAGACTGTAACCTATTTTATTAATGACAACTTTATCAAACTGTTAGCTTCCTAGTGATTTTGTATTAGTATATGCTTGTGATACAAATAATTACATTCATCTTGGGAACTGGATCATACTGCATCTGGATCGTTTTTGTCCACCCTGCCCCCATATCATTATTAACATAGTCTGTGCTGCCTTATGTAGAAACTGGCAAGATCTCTTCCTGTATAGTTTTAAGTTCAGGACCCAGTGAGTGAGTCTAACAGGCTCCTTGCCTCTTGATTTAGCAAAAACATGTGGGACTTTCAGCTTTGACAGGCACTTGGTATCACTATTTTATCATCAACATATGAGGAAGACAGCCCTCTTGGCAGGTGATGAACTTTGATCACCATTCCTGACACTGTTGCTGTCTACTGCTGGCTGGTCTTCTGCCCTTGCCGTTCGCACTGCTGCAGTGGTGCTCATGGCCTGGGTTTGCTGAATGAGGGGCCTCTCTGTGTCAGAGGACTATTATTACTGGGGGCAGGGAAGGGTGTGAGGAGGGCTGGAAGTGTGCCTTCCATACTCTTTTCTTTCACTGTTACCTGTAGCTTGAGGTTTATTTTTTTAGTTTTTATTTTTATTAGTACATGTTTGCTGTATACAATGATTATATTCATTGTGTGGAGTTGGTACATGGACGTAATATACCTCAATTCTTTTTGTCTCTTTCCCCTCCCTTTCTGTATCTTGTTAAACTTTTTTTTTTTTTGTGGTGCTGGGGATTGAACCTGGGCCTTTGTACTAAGCGACCTCCCCAGCCTTTTTAAAATTTTTTATTTTGAGGCGAGGTCTCACTAAGTCACTAAGTTGCCCAAGCTGGGTTTGAACTTGCAATCCTGTTGCCTTAGCCTCCCAGAGTACTGGAATAACAGGCCTGCGCCACTACACCCAGCTTGGAGTGTTAAACTCTATCTTTTTAGCCGGGCATGGTGGCGCACACCTGTAATCCCAGTACCTGGGAGATGGAGGCAGGAGGGTCGCCATGAGTTCAAGGCCAGTCTGGACTACATAATGAGATCCTGTCTTAAAAAGCCCAAACTAAACCAAAACAAAAAAACTTTCTTTTGTGCTCTTAGGGTGATATGTGAAGAAGCTAGTATCTTCAAAAGTGGGAGCCTCCATTCAGACCCATACATATTTTTGTTTACTGTTTTGACTATTAAGGGGAGCCTCGCTGACTTTTTTGGGGGGGTTTTAAAATCTATTTTTTAAATTTCTGTGTGATGATACCTTGGTAGCTGGTCCTCATCTGGAATTGGGTAAGTATGAACACTCCATTCTCCCTGTGCAGTTGGGCTGCCTTCCGGAGCGATTCTTTCTCTCCCGAAGGCCTTGCTGGACCCCCGGCGTCCTGAGATCCCAACGGAACAAAGCAGGTGAGACCCGTGGGCGGGGCAGAGGTTCTGACAGAGGGACTCACTGACGAGCTTTGATCCTAAGTCTGCCTTCATGGAGCTTAGGTTCTGGTGGGAAACAGATAATAAATGACAAAATACATGCTATGTTAGGTACCTGCAAGCTAAACAGAAAAAGATAATACAGGAAAGGGCTATGAAGGTATGGTGCGGGGGTTATGCATGGGCGACATTTGAGATCCGGTGGCCTGGAAAGCCCAGTGGGCTCACCTTGAGCCATGGTGGAGCAGAGAGAGTGTGGTTTGGGGCTCTGCGCAGGAGAGGGTTGAAGCCGGGATGAGACAGGATGATAACTGGGCTTTCAGAGGAGGAATGGGATGGGACATTAAGTGCACGAGTTGGTCCTGTGGCCCAGAGTGTTGGTTCAAAAATGGCCCTGACTTCCCTCCTGTGGTGTAAAATGCCAGTCAACGGGATCATGTTATTTCTTTTCAGATTTACAGCAAGGTAGAAATTCAGATCTCAGCTTTACTCTCCAGACAGCCTTCTTTCCTGCAGTCCTGCCTGACATTCAGTTGTTAAATTTTTAACTACCTAATGCAAGTAGACCTTAAGGCGATTCGACGTTAGATAGGTGGCCTGGAACCCTCCCAAGACCCAGAAGGGCAGCCAGGAGATCCTTGTATAGCAGCTCTGAGTGCCTGTCCCTGCTGGTGTTTTGCAGAGAGGAGAACCTAATCCCCTATTCTCCAGATGTACAGATCCACGCAGAGCGATTCATCAACTATAACCAGACTGTGTCTCGAATGCGAGGCATCTACACAGCTCCTTCGGGGCTGGAGTCTACGTGTTTGGTGAGTGGAGCCCATACCACCCTGCAGGACAGCTGCTCTTCATTTCACCCTCGGGAGGATGGCTCAGGATCCATTTCCTTCGCTGTCTGAGTCTGAGGTTGAAGTGGCTCACTGGCTGCCTTTCTTCCTGATTCTCATTCCATTTGCCTTCCAGGTTGTAGCCTATGGTTTGGACATTTACCAGACTCGTGTCTACCCGTCCAAACAGTTTGATGTCCTGAAGGATGACTATGACTATGTGTTAATCAGCAGCGTCCTCTTTGGCCTGGTTTTTGCCACCATGATCACTAAGAGGCTGGCACAGGTGAAGCTCCTGAATCGAGCCTGGAGGTAGACGAAGACTCCGAGTAGCAGTGGAAAGCTGTGGTGGGGTCAGCTAAGGTGCTACAGCTGTGGTTTGGCGGACTGGGGGAATGTGTGTGCTGGGTTCTGCTCTCAGTTAAGAGTTGGGGGAAATGTGGACTCTAAAGTATAACTGTGCTTTTGAGACACATAATGCCCAATCCTGTGGATAGACTGAACTCATTCGACTCAATTGAGGATCTCCAGGCATCTGATGGACCTTCCCCCAAAGTTCACAGCCACTGCCATTTCCTTTCTTTGCTCATTCATGAATGTTGTTTTAAAATAGGATTTCTAACAGAGCCAGGCACAGTGTAATCCCAGGACTCTGCTAAGTTGAGGTAGGATGATTGTAAATTTAAGCCCAACCCAGGCAATTTAGCTACATCCCAAGCCTTGATGTTTTTTTTGTGAGGTGTGTTTAAAGTGATTTCAGTTTGCCTGTTATGTTTCCCAGCCTTATCTAGACATCCTTCTGACTTTCCCCGCCTCATGCTTCAGATTTGGTAGAGAGCTGCTCTTGCCTGCTTGATGGACGGGGAGACACAGGATCTGTCCTGGCTGAAGTCTGAGGACTGATCAGCCTCCGCGGCTTCTCTCCAAAGTGACAGGTTGAGGAATCTATCCGTGATGTCAAAACTAACTTTCAATAAGCTCATTAGTGCAGTGATGGCAAACCTTTTAGAACTTTCAATGATAACAGCTGGCTGTGGCATGCGTGCCGTAGGTTCCCCACCGCTGCGCTGGTGCCACGCTCTGATTTGTTTTGAAGGTAGGGTCTCACTATGACGCCCAGCCTGGCTTCGAACTCAAGTGATCCTCCTGCCTCAGCTTCCCGAGTACTGGGATTACAGGTGTACACTACCACACCCAACCCTCATCCCCTTGTCTAGAAGGCTGAGCTACCCAGTCTTCAGTTTATCCGAGCCAAGTTCATATAGCATCTTGGTTTGCTCGTCATCGCCTATCTCTTTCTCCTAAGATGTAGAGGAACAAAGTCCTTTTTAAAACTACTGAGTTGTCTGAACCTTGAATAGATTTCAGTCTCTCATTTCACCCACAGGCTGGTCTAGTTATCTTACAACCCAGAGAAACATGCTGTTGTTTAAGGACCTTATTTATTTTTAGTTTATATGTGTGTTTGTGTCGCAGCATGTGCGCATGCTGGTGATTTGAGCCCAGAACCTCACTTGCTCTACCACTGAGCTATACCCCCAGTTAGTTTTAGATTTAAATGAGTATGTCATTGTATTTCTTTTAAAATGAGCAGGTTTAAGGCTTACGCATCTTTTTTATGTCTGGTGCTGGGGATCAAACCCAGGACCTCACATATGTTAGGCAAACACCCTGCCAGTGAGCTCCATCCCCAGCCCTGGATCTAACCTTTGACAAAAGCTTTAAATGAGAGGAGAAAAATGGTCAGGGTAGGAAACTGGCATCTTGTGGATATTGTATTGCTGATTAGCTGGGCTGCTGTGTCTTTGCTACAAATTAAAGGAATCATAAAAAGTTTTTCCTTGTTCATGGATTTGGGGAATCATAGGACTCTGCTGTGAATTCTAGCCCTGTGTTGAGAGGCACCATGCAACAGAATAAAGCAAAAGATGAATGATTCTGATGTAAGTCCTTTTTGTGTCTTAGGCAGATCACTTCAAGTCTACTTTTGTATTAGGGGAAAAAGTACAGAAATGAGTACAGTTAGTAAGGAAATGTGCCACCTTATTGTATGAGTTGGTTTAGATTATTTAAAAACCGTTTTCATCTTTTTGTGATCTCATGCTGACGTAGGTTATGGCATGGAAGAAAGCTGAGTGATTTTATTTTAGAAATAAAACTGTCAAATGATATTTATAAAGGAATGAACTTCTAAGTATCTTCGGAAAAAAAACAGGCATCTCTTCATCTTGACTCAAGGGATACTTTGTATATATGTGACCTGGGAGAAGGGAATAGTTCAAATTAAAAAAATTTGCCCTAGTTTAGAGACAGCCCAGTTTGAAAGACAGGTGATGTCATCAGCTATTGTCTTGCTGCTTGTTCTGCCTGCGTGGCCCAATTTTCAAGATTCTAGTTTTTGTTTACCTGTGTGCCAGAATCTCGAAGAGTAAGTTAATGGGAGGGAAGTTACTTGCCTTTTCATGAAATTCTGTTTCTTGGCTTTGATCATTACCATTTTACTGCAGGTTACCTCAAAGCAGATGCTTAAGACAGCAAAGGCCAAGTCTTGTTTTAGGTCTTGGCCTTCTTTCAGCCTGAAGCAGCATTTGGCTCTGCCCAGCTCTGCCCAGCCTCTGCAGGTGGGTGGTTTTTTCTGCTGCCCAGCAGTATTGAGGCTTGAACCCAGGGCCTCAAGCGCACTAGGCAAGTGCTGCAACTCCGAACTCCTTCTGCAGCCCCACCTGTGGCTTTTGAGACCATGTTTCCTCAGTTCTCCAGTCGTTTGCCTTTTCTTTTTCTGTGCATATCCCTTGAGCCCTCTTTTCATTAATTAGGTTATTGAAGGCCCACTACACTGTTTCATTTCGAATGCGTGATTCCTGAGTATTTTCTAGGCCAATTTTTAAAGTTAGTTTGATCATCATACTAGATCTTCTGGCATAAAACTTTGCAGCTAATACTACTTTGTGATCTCAGTCTTTGCTGGAAATAATGTGAAGTGGTTTGTGGCTTTTTTTTTTTTTTTTTGGACTTGTGATAGGAATCAGTTATTGAGGACTGTGTATGAATTAAATGCAGAATTCCAGCCAGAAGGCCGGGGATGTAGCTCTGTGTGGAGACCTAGTGTTCAGTTTCCCATTACCAAAACAAACAGAAGTCCCATTTTATAACAGAAGAGTCAGAATTGGTAAGAACTTCCCCAAAACTGTGAATTTTGTGTTTACCTGCTTACTTCCTCCCACTTAAGATGGTAGCTTATTGATTTAATACTACTTTTGAAGAGGTTGATACCTGCTCTCCACCTCCAAGTAAGTGAAGGAAGGGGAGCAAGCGTACATGCAGATCGTGTGGTTTTACTGCCATAAACTAGGGATGACACTAACAAACTGACCCTGTAACTTTACAGCTACCAAAATTAGTTTAAATGTTTCTGAAATCCAAATAATTTTTGTTAAATCTCCAATATTCATTTTGCTTAGAGTTCACAATTCTAAACTGTGACTTATTTTGCCTTTGTACTGGTCATCTTTCCTGTTGCTGGGACACAACACCTGACACAATTTAAAGGAGAGGTTTAATGTGGCTCGTAGTTTCAAGGGACTGAGTCCGTGGTTGGCTGGCTCCAGGAGAGGAACATCATGGTGGAGCAAAGTGGCTAACTGCCTGGTAGCTGAAAAAGCAGGGGAACAGTGCCGGAGAGGAAGAGGTGAGGAACCAGACGCAGTTCCAGAGGTCACACTCCTTGACCCACCAGGCACACCCACAAGCATGTTCCATTAAATCACTGGGCAGCTCCTAAGCCAATCAAGTTGACAGTCCAGCTTAACTGTCAGACTTTCTGTGGAACTGAATTCTGGGCCTTGTCTACCCTCTTGTTTGCACTGGAACAGGCATGAAACTTCTCGAAGGCACTCCTTTGGCTCCCTGTTAAGCCATAAATCCTGTCAGTCTCTGTCTTCTGTATGAGAACATGTACTCCTCAGCTTTAAAGATTGCTAGATGTAAAGCTGGGTTTTTTGGGTGGTAATGGGAATTGAACCAGGGTCTTTGCATTGAGCTGTAGCCCTAGCCCTTTAAATGTTTTATGTTGTTTTGAGACATGGTCCTACATTGCCAGGGTTGGGCTTGAACTCACAATTCTGCCTCAAGCCTCCCACAGTGCTGGGATGACAAGTGTTGACTACCACACTGAGCTGGTGGTTCTTTTTATTTTTTATTTTTTAAATTTTAAACCAAGAACATGTATTGTACATTTTACAAATAATGGTTACATTCATCACATTTATTTTGTACCTGTACATGCGAGCTGGTGGTTCTTAAGGAGATCTCAGGAGGGGCATGGTGAAGTAGACCTGTCATCCCATCTGCTCTACTCGGAAGGCTGAGGCAGGAGCACAAGCTCAAGGCCAACCTGGGCAAGTCAGCTAGATCCTGTCTCAAAAGGGGCAGGGGATGTAGCTTGTTGCTCCCTGGGCTCAATTCCCATACTGGGCAAAACCAAAAAAATAAAATATGTAGATCTCAGTATCTTACCTTATTACAAAAAAAGCACCTAATAAGAGATTTACAGTAATAATGAAACAGAAGAATTAAAAAAGCTCTTAGGGCAACAAACATAACTCAGTGAGATTGATGTATTTATATTTATATATAAATAAAATCTCCTCCCTTTTTTCTTCATACTGCTTTAAAATTGACCCCTAGATTAAGGCAGACCAGCGGGGAGCTAGCTGTGCGTCTAGGTTGAATCTGAAGGGGAACAACTGTGTTGACAGCTTATCCTCAGGGGTGGACCTTATAATTTATTTAGTGCAGTCTTTATTTTAGAGATGCTGTCACTGACACTGTCATGGCACCCATATGACCAGTGTGGGAAACTGCCCTCTGTTCTCAGTATCAGAAGTGTCTCACGTTAGTCTTAAAAATCTTTTTGTGCTGGGCATGGTGCTGCACACCTGTAATCCCAGCACTCAGGAGGCTAAGGCGGGAGGATTATAAATTTGAGGCTAGCCTGAGACTAACAAACACCTTTTTATTTTCTTGATTATACACAGCATGTTCTTAGTATAGATTTAACCATTCACCAGTCCAATTATTTAAATACAGGATGACCATATTGTTTTTGTTAATTTTTATAACAGGAAATATAAAAACAAATTTTATTCAGTAATTTTTCTGGGTATGTTATATCTTAAAACATTCAATACACAATGCCACATTATAGTCTAGACAGTAGTATCTAGTCTTTCTGGATTCTTTTTGTGTTATTGTCTTTCTCTGAATAGGATAGTTTGGTAGATGTTGGTCAACTCTGTCAACACCACCCATAGAATTTTTATAATCATTGATCATTATTGGAATTTTTTTTGTTATGTTTCTTCAAGTTTTATCATTTCTGTACTATGAATAGGAGACGTCTTTGTCTTTCCATTTCATAACACAGACTTTTCTTCTCATATGCTAACATTTCTTCCCTTTCTAGTTTTTTCTTTTGCAGGTCCTTTGGTACTTCCTTCCTATTCAGTCTCAGTGTCCCAAACATGTCCATTTTGTATTGTAAAAGAATATCACCAAGTTCTGGAGAAACATAAAAATTGTCTGTATAGCGTGCTTGCCTTGCAAGCACAAGGCCCTGAGTTCAATTCCCAGCACCAAAAAACAAACAAAAAAATTGTCTGTAGTAAGGCAATGTCCCATGTTCAAAAGTGATTTCATCAGAGTCAAGACAATTCGTGTACTCATGGAGCAATCTTTATCAAGTACTGTGTTATCAAATACTGTGCCCTTTCCGGTAACTACGAAAGACCAACTATACCCAGATTTGGATTCACAAAGCATGTAAAGTTTGATATCAAAGTTAGCTCTTTTTTGGGGTTGGGGATTTAGCTCAGTGGTTAGAGTGCTTGCTTAGCCAGCACAAGGCCCTGAGTTCGATCCCCAGCACCAAACAGAAAACAAAAACAAAACCCAAAAAGAAACACAGTTAGTTCTTTTTAGGGGCATAAACTGAACCCATCCCAATCGACACCTATATAACACCAGACTCCTGTCAGTTGTGATATCCCTCATAAGTGTAAGGGCAGTAAAAAACTTTTTATTGAGAGATTCAACAATTGGCCATAACTTACTTTAGGATTCGTGTGAGCACTATCATTGACTGTAGAATTATCTACGAAATGAATATAATGTTTCCATAAAGTGAAATGTTTATATGACATCACTTTACTGAAAAAAGGTGTTTCCATGCAATCTTTCTTAGATACCACCCATGTACTGGCTTACATATAATTCCTTGAAGAATATGGAGAACAAAAAAATAACCATTTCTGCATTACCTGTTGGTTTCCAGTCCTTCCAGTGTGAGAATTTCCCTAAAATTCTGATTGATCTGCATATCTGTTAGTTTCCATTGTAATCAAATCCATTATTTCAGAATTCCAGAAATATTCAAAGTAATGTAAAACATCTGGCTCTGTATCCTGTCTAAATGGCAAATTTACACCAGGGGTACTGGTGAATGGACACCTAGGAGGAGTAGGCATTGGATTTTCCAAATTCACCTCAACAAATTCTCTGAATGACATGAAATCTTCATTCTTGGAATGAAAATCACTGTCTGATGATTCTGAAAAATCATCTTCGGGGGGTTGGGGATTTAGCTCAGTGGTACAGTACTTGCCTAGCAAGTAAAGGCCCTGAGTTCAATCCTCAGTTCACTGTGACTTCCTGATTCACTAATCAATAATTCCTCATCGGTATCGTCTTCTGATTCAAACATTTTAGGTGGTCACTACAATGCAGAAAAATAAAAAATGTTGATTTATCATAAGATGGAACAATATAAATGTGCATATTGTTGTAAGAGAATTAAAGTAACATAAAGTATATTTAATATACTTACAGTAAGAGTTTTAAAGATTGTAGCACAAAATTATAGGTTATTTTTCACAAGTAAAATAAACATGAATTAGTTAAAAAAAAAAAAACAAAACCCAGAACTTATTATTAGATTTCACTAGAAACATCAAAGGCAAATACATTCTAAATAAAAAAGTATGCAAAAATAGTCCACATAAAACAAGCAGACATAGGAGTATATCTTGTGCAAACAAGAATCGGCTGGTTGAAGGGACACCTGCCTGGGTGACACTCAGGAAGAGTTGGTATGTAAACAAATACGCTGCCCGAGTGAATCTTGGGGCAAACTGTTAAGTGGTTAAAATAAAATTTAATTGGACCATTATTAATTATACATACGAGCACTAATTATGGGAAATCAGCTATATGGCACCATAATTTCTAGTCTAAAAGGGAAAGATATCACTTTGGTATTGTGTATATTTATATAAACAAAAACAACTTTGATTACTTAGATTCATAAGCTCAAATGGGTTTTGGGAAACATTTTTCTTTTTGGGTGTTGGGGATTAGGGTATCAGGTTTACCACTGAACTACACCCTAACATGAAAACACTTCTTTATAAAACCTATTCTCCTACTAAAACATTGACTATTGTCCTCCCATAATTAAATCAAAGGTGGACAACATTGGGTGTATTTTATTCTTTGTAAAGTATAAAATGAAACTTATGAAAACTATAATTTATTTCAATAATGAAATAAATATTGGTACTCTGTGTGAATCAAATTGCTTCAATTTTTGTTACTTAATTCATTTTAAAAAGTTAAAAAAAATTTGTAAACAATGCCAAAAAGCTAAGGTGAACTTCCTCTTCAAAAGCTCCTTTCTGCCTTCTATTTCCCAGAGGTCAGCACTGAACTTGATGTGTATCTCTCTTGACCACACAGGGTCCTGGAACTTGATTTTATCCTTTGATGTATCCAGAGAGTTCTCATTATCAGCAATATGAATCTCCCACACCACTTGTAATGGTCACAAAGTTAAAACTCTTGAGTTACTCCATTAAAGATTTTTATGAGATCAAACACTGTCTCAGGGAAGTCTCTCATTTGGGCCGCCCTTTCCAGTAGCAATCACATGAAGGATGTGTATACACCTCCCTCCCCTGCCCCCACCCCTTTAGGAGTTAAGAGTATCAAAGTAGGCAGATGTGGTGGGGTATGACTAATTCCAGCACTCTGGGAGGCTGAAGCAGGATCCCATGTGGGAGCCCAGCTTGGGCAATTTAGTGAAACTGTTTCAAAATGAAAAATTAAAGCCTGGGCTGGGGACCTGGCTCAGTATGAAAGCCCTGGGTTCAATCCCCAGCAACACACACACGTTAAAAATGCATTTGAAGGCACACTGATATGAGCTCCATTATACTTCATGGCTCATATTACAGCTATGATGACACTACATATTCCATGTGCTGTAATACGAGCTAGACTAGAAGACCGATTCTTGATAATGAAGTCTTTAGAGTTGGCTCTTTATACTTACAGATCTTGCATCCTTGGATTCAACCAAGAGCAGGTTGAAAATATTTTAAAAATAACAAAAACCCTAATATCTGCAATATCTACAGATTTTCTTTTGGTCACTTTCTAAATGATACAATATAACAATTACATAGCATTCACATTGTATTAGGTATTGTAAATAATCTACAGAGATGACTTTAAGTGTGGCAGGATATGCACAGGTTACAAGCAAACACTATGCCATTTTATTTATTTATTTATTTATTTATTTATTTATTTATTTATTTATTTTTTGTGGTGCTGGGGATCAAACTCAGGGCCTTGTGTGTGGTAGGCAAGCACTTCAACCACTGAGCTAAATCCCCAGCCCACTATGCCATTTTAAATAAAGGACTTAAGGATGTGCAGATTTTGCTATCTGCAGAGGGTCCTAGAACCAATCCCCTACAGATACCAAGGAGTGACTGTGATAGCAAAGAGTACTGAGTACTAGGAATACTGAGGTCTGTTAGCCAGAAAATACATTCTCATATAAAAAGGGTGATAGAAGTTAAAATGCATTGTGAGTCACTCACACTGGCTACTACTAATGAGCACCTTTGCAAATTTTGGTGCTCACTCTGAACTGATTTAGTAGTTTCAATCTTTTTTTTTTTTTTTTTTTGAGCTGGGGCTCGAACTCGGAGCCTTATGCTTGCCAGGCAAGCACTATAACCGCTGAGCTAAATCCCCAGCCCAGTAGTTTCAATCTTGCTCTTACTTTCTTTGGTTTCTTTAAAGTCTTATTTCCTTCTATTCTGTAAAATTGATATTCTATTCCCTGCACATCTACTGAAATTGTTTCTCTCTTAAAACAAGCCTGCAAGTTAAATTGTTGTTTTCAATTCATACTATATGAAGTACAGTATTATGGCATAGCTCATAAATAACTATAGTATTGTACTAAATTGAATTAGGCTTTTTTTTGGAGGGGGTACTGGGGATTGAACTGAATGACACCCGCGGCCCTTTTTAAATTATGAGACAGGGTCTGGATATGCTAAATTGCCCAGGCTGGGCTCCAGCTTCCAATTCTCCTGCCTCAGGCTCCCAGAGTGCTGGAATTGCAGACATATGCCACCATGCCCAGCTTAACCTAATTCTTTACATTTTGGGTAGTCTGAAAATCATCCTTATTGTTCTCTCTAGTTTTCGCTAAACAGCTGGTGCTTCCACAAAATATGCTGGTTTGTTACTGTAACTTTGTAAAAGCTTGAGAACAGACTGACATCCATGACTGGTTCTTGAATGCTAATGGCTATATGTTACTTGTTTAATTGTTTTTTCTAAATATTGTATCTATTAGAATTTACCTCAAGCAACTCTGTATTGGATGGATAGATATATATATACTTTTTAAAAATATACATATATATTTTTTAGTACTGGGGATTGAACCCAGAGTCTTCACACTAAGCTACATCCCTGGCCTTTTTTTCTTTCGAGACAGATCTTGCTAAGTTGCTAAGTCACCCGGGCTGGGCTCAAATTTGTAATCCTCCTGCCACAACCTATCAGACTGCTGGGATACAGGTGTGCATTGTCATGCCTGGCTTGAATGGATTTTTTTTAAAAAAATGCCTTTTAGGTTCTTGCAGCAAGGCATATCCACCTTGTTTGTTTTTAAATTGAAGTATAATTTACAACCAGAACCAAAGCATACAAATTCTAAGTATATAGCTCAGGGAATACTCTGTGCTTATATCCATGGATCCCCAACTTGCACTGACACAGAACTTTCTAGCTCCCAGCAGCCCTCCTCATCAGTACCTCTCCACTGGTCTTTAACCCACACCACTCGGCCAATGGCTTAACTTTTCCCTTCATTCTATTTCTTGTAATACGACTGTATCAGATCTTCTATCAGTTTAAAATTTCACTTCCTTGCCCAGTCACTTGGGGTTAGAAGTTCTTCACTTGGTATTTTAGGTTTCAGGTAATTCATAAAAATTACTCTTTAATTTTTTTTTAACTCTTTCATTACTACCTTATTTTCTAGGCCAGAAATATCAGAAGCTTGTGTTTCACCTAGGAGTCTTTTTTGTTTCTTTTATCATCTAAATTTAGACTGTAGATGCCATTCGAAATCTTTGTGACTACACTAGAACAAACCTCCACATTTATGAAATAAATGTGGTATTTATAAAGGAAGAGCTTTATCTAGAGCGTCTTCTCCTTATCTGTGAACAATACTGCAAAGAGCGAAGCAATACATGAAGGGTTTGAGAGCGAAGAGACTAAGGAATAGGGATTAAAATAAGCGCCAGAGGCGGTGTGAGTGGGAGGAAGCTCTGCAAACTGGGAAGCGCCAGAGCGCACAACGCGGGGCTTTAGGCGGGCGAAGCGGGTGAGAGGCGTTAGGCTTTGGCCTCCTCTTCCAGTCCTTGGCTGTCCCGGCTGGAGTCATCTTTGCTGATACAGTTTACATTGCTAGCCTACACATCCTCCCCCGAACTCAAGTGCAAACTCACCTCTCCGCGGGCCGGGAAGCCACTGCGCTTTGAACCGCAGGAGCGACTCCCGGCGCGCAGGCGTGGAGGTCGACGCTCTCCCGCCCTCCCCGGAATCGCCGGCTCTGGGCAGGCGCAGTGTCTCGCACTCGTCCCGGAGCCGCTTCGTCGTTCTCCTGCGAGAGCCGAGCGTCGCTTTTTTTGTCCGTAGAGCGCGGCGATTGCGTCACTTCCGCCCCCTCCCGGGAGGCGGCGCTGGGCCGGTGGCAAGCCCCCGGAGGGAGCAGCAGTAGTACGACGAAGATGGCGACGAGCGGCGGCGAAGAGGTGGCGGCGGCATCGGCGCCGGCGCCCGGGGCTCCGGCCACGGCGGCAGACACGATCCCGGGCTGGGAGGTGGCGGTGCGGCCCCTGCTGTCCGCGTCCTACTCCGCCTTCGAGATGAAGGAGTTGCCGCAGCTGGTGGCCTCAGTCATCGAGAGGTACCGGGCGGCGGCTCCGGCTGGGCGGCGCAGGGGGGGAGGGGACTCGAGCCGATCTAGACCCACTTCGCGGGCTGCCTCCTGCCGCTCGGGGATCCCCACTACAGCCACGGCTTCGGGCCTCCCCAGCGCTGGGAGATGAGGGCTTGTCTGGGGTTCCTTCCGCCAGCCACGTAAATCATCTGTGCCTCAGTTTCCCCTCCAGAGCAAAACTTTTGAGGCCGCCCTTGTTGGAGGGCGTGGCTGGACACATCTGTGAGTGACTCTGCGATGCTTCGCGCCCGGAGGAGAATGTGCCCGGGGCTGCCCCCTGTGTTAAGGTCAAGGCTTGGATGAGTTTGCATTTCTCGCACGCCGTCATAGCTCCAGTCTGGTCGGAGCGGAGCCGGGGGTTTGAATCGGTCACCTACCACATAATTTAATAACAGTCTTTCCGCGGTGCTGTAATCACTTGGGGCCTGTACTAATTGAAGGCAGTAGTTATCACTGGTGACTTTACACTCCTTGTACATTTCTACTGTAACGGTCTCGATTAAAAATTTCAGTGCGTGAGTCTGAAAGATCATTTTTCTTTCAGTGAAGGAGTGTGTTCCCCTTCGCAATGAAATAGCTTCATAATCTTTTGGTTTACAGTTAACACAATTGTGCCATTTTGCACAGACTCTTGTTCCCGGGAAGGTCGTCATCTCAGAGTGACTACTTTTTTCTCACATACTACAGTAGTGTACTTAGAGCTGTCTCTAGTTAGTTTAATTGTAGACTTTGACTTTTAAAGCGAGGCTCACTTTCATTTTTCTAGCCAGCCTTGCTTCAGCAACTCCCTGCAACTGCTAACTAGGTCACTTTAGTTTCTTGCCAATATATCTAAGTGTTATCCAGGTTAGAATTGCTGTCGTTACTCAAGGGAGGCCCGTGGTTTGACACATTATCTATTACAGTGCTTATTGTTCTTGGGCTTGTGGTGCTTTGGATGCACAATTTTAAACGAATTACAATAATATAATGTTTGAGTTTGGTAACTTCAGAGTGAACAAATGGGTTCTCCAACCTCATTATTGAGCTAGGAATGTTCTGAAGATGTAAACAAGGATGAAGGATATCACTCGCAGGTTATGTCGCTTGTTTTTGTCCTTTGGTTTAGTGCAGTGGTGGCCAACCTATGGCACACATGTTGCAGCCTGCTGTGATATCATTGAGATATCATTGATATCTAAAAGGTTCACCATCACTGGTATAGTGGTATTTTCCTGAACAGTACTCAGAATCAGCAATGTTTCACTCATTTTACAGTATTTTCTTTTATGTTTTTGTGACTATGAACTGAGAAGGCTGTAAAATCATTTGTCCACACCTTGCAGTCATCTTATCCGGACCTTCATGCTTGTGTGTGATTCTGAGGATTGAACCCAGGACCCCTGCACTGATCTACACTGGGGGCCATACCTTTTAGACTGTAATAGTTAAGCCATCCCATGCAGCTCTTTGAAGGAGCCAAAGCCAAACACATTAGACCAGGTTTGAAATTTTCAAGTTAAGTGCTGCTGACTGTGGCTACCCCCCACTCTGTATTCAGATAAGCAGGAGTTGACTGTGCTTTGTAGAAAATAGTAAGACCTCTCTTCATGGTTTAGAAAAGTCACTCAAACTGATGGGTGTTTATTAACACAGTTTTATTAGAAGAGCTTTGAAGGCTGTATTCTAGTTTTCGTGGCTCACTTAACTCTGAAGGCCTGTTATGTTTCCTCTTCAGGCTCTGTGAGGAGAGAAAGATGGTAAGAAAAATTTCCGGAAGAAATGTGTAGCTTACCAGTTCTTTACAGAGTAGGACAATTAAACATATCAGGTGTTCAGTTTGGTGTACAGCACGGGTCAGCAACCTTTACGTAAAAGGCCAGACAGTAAATAATTGCAGACGCTGTTTTCTCTGTGTGGACTGCTCAGCTCTGCCTCTGCAGCCTGAAAACAGCCATGCACAATACTGTACAATGAGTGGCTCAAGCTATGTTCAGATCTTATATATGGGCACTGTAATTTCTTTCTTTCTTTTTTTTTTATTATTTTGGTGCTGGGGATCGAACTCAGGGCCTTGTGCTTGGAAGGCAAGCGCTCTAGCCACTGAGCTAAATCCCTGGCCCTGAAATTTCAATTTCATGTGACACTTTCATAAAATTTAAAAACCGTTCTTAGCCATGGGTGCACTAGCTGGATTTGGCCTGCAGGTCCTAGTTTGCTGACCCTTACTTTAGAGCACACAGGTGATACCTTGCTGTCAATTTCTCAAAAAATTTCTTTATTTGCCTTTCCCAAAAGTAAGGGCGTCAGAATTGTGGAAATGTATCATCTATAGTGAGTCATGGCCACAGAGTAGGCCAGCACCGATGATGCTGACATGGGATTCATTTTCTAGCTAATCAGAGATTTAGGTGCCTGGGCTCCTACTTTACTTGTGTAGTCACCACTCCTGTCTTCTGTAGTCCCCTTGTTTCTTTCTATTGTGCCTGCCCTGTCTCTAGGGACCTTCTATTTTTCTGTCACAATCTGCTATTCTCTGCTTCCCTTTTTGATGTCTGCGTCCATTGTGCCAGCTCTTACTTTCTATTTGGCAGCCTGCTCATCCCTTGGCTGTTGGGTATCATGACACTTACTTTAACAGATTTCTCAGTATTCCACCATTCTACTTCCTGTCTCTATTCTTTCATGTTTTTATAGTTGAAATTAACCTTTTGAAAAAAAAGATAGATTAAAATTTCTTAGGTTCAGATTCTGTTTGATAACTTTTGACTTTGAAATAAGAGAGGAATAGACCATCCTGGATAAATTGTGAAATACTCTCCAATGTATCTTAGATTTTGTAAAAAGAAAAACTTCTGAATTTATTTAAAGGACAGCTCACCTGCCTATCTGCCCACTTCTCTCCTTCCCTTCCTTTCACTTTTCCTTCCCTTTTCTCTCCTTCCCTTCCCTTCCTTTCACTTTCATTTTGCTCTTCATTCCTTCCTTTTTCTTTTCTTTTTTCAACTTTGGGGATTGAACCCTGGACTTGCACAGGCTGGGCAAGAGCTGTACTACTGAGCTACAGCTCTAGACACACCTTCCCCCTTTGTTTTCTTTTTGTTTTGAGACAGGTCTGGCCGAGTTGCCTAGGCTGGCCTTGAACTTTCAGCGTTCCTGTCCCATCCTCTGTAGTAACTGGGGTTACTGGTATGCACTCCCACTCAGCTTCATTTTCATTTTTATTGTCTGTAGCAAGTCTTTTACTAGTAAAGACTTAAAGTCTTTAACCAGGATTACTCTCCCAGACCGGAAATGGAGTTAGAACTTTTCAGTGGAGCACATGCCATCCATGGGGTTAGTTAGTATGATTGCGGAATGTCACCTTCTGTGGTAAAGCCCAGAGAATTCCTCCCTTAACTCTGTAGGATATGCTGATGAACATAGTTAACATGAGATACTTTGAATCTTTATAGATTTAAAAAAGAATAAAAGCTCATTTCCTGATTCAGTCTTTCTGGGCTGACCTGGCCTCTTCAGTCATAGCCTCTTTGGCAGTCTCTGCCTCCCAGATAGCTGATGAATTTAGGGCAAAGACACCTCTTTGGGAAAGGAGGGGCTGTTACAACATGCCCATTAGGTGCTGCAGTCATTTCCTAGAGATCTTGAAATGGGAAAAGTGGTGCATTGATGCTTTTATCTTTTCCATTTGTATGTTACAGGACGTAAGTTGATGATTGACCTACAGAAAAAATAGCCACCACCAAAAGATGGAGTCTAATTGTGGAAACTGTGAGATTATTCCTGATGACTGATGTTTCTATGTCTTAGTGTCACAGTCACCACAGGTCTGTCAAGAACGTGAGGGAACTGTCTGAAAGAAAACTTTTAGTTCTTTGGTTAACAACAGAATGTATGTATACTGTATTTGTGAAGAGAGCTACGATCGTATATATTTATGTATTTTATGATTATAAGCAACATGAAAAAAGCCCATATAGTGGATTCTATGCTTGGGAGCTCATGAATCCGATAAGCGGTTAGGGAACTGAAGAGTTTTCAAAGTTTATGGAAAAGATTTTACGTAAGAGGGAGAATAGGGTTGGATCCTTCATCTTTTATTATGCCTCCTCCTTAGATTTTCATCTTTTCCTGAAAAGAGCTCGATAGTTCTAGACCCTAGTTGGTTCTTTCTTCATTTACACATCAAATTGGATTTCTCTGACCAGGTTGCTTAGCTGCTGTTTCCCTTTGTACTCTGCATTGTGTTTGTTTGCTGTGGAGTGGAAAAGCCTCCGATTCCGTGTCTGTCAGCAGTGTTGCAGGCTCAGCAGTGCTGCTGCTGCAAGGTTCGTTGGGAAAAACCGGTGTTTCAGGGAGATAGCTCGACTGAATTAGCTCCCGAGGAGAAAGACCTCTTTTCATCTTAAGTCCTTCTATTCTTCTTCCTTAGGCTGTATTTGTCTTGAATTTCTGTATTCTTCTCTTTCCTATTAAACTCTTGCCCTTCATTCCATTTTTTTCATGTCTTCAAATACTCTGGTGTTTTGGTGTCTGTCAGTCTTTAGGGGAAGGCAGGGTAGTGAAGTGTGACAGCCCATCTTTATTAGGTGACTCATACACACCGTTTCTTTAAAATCAAGACATATGACAATGAAGCCAGGCGTGGTGGTATACGTCCGTAATCTCTTAGTACTCAGGAGGCTGAGGCTGGAGGATGGCAAGTTCAAGTTTGAGCCTAGCCTGAGCAGCATACTGAGACCTTGTTTTAAAAAAAAGGGAGAATGAAAGATTTTGGCGTGTCCATTACTTCCCTACTCATCTTTCAAATCTTTTTTTTGTTTGTTTGTTTCTCTCCAGTGCTGGAGAGTGAGTGAACCCAGGACCTTTGTACTGAGCTCTGTCTCCAGGCCAGCCTCACTGAGTTGTTACTTTCTCAGGCTGGGCTTGAGCTCATAATCTTCCTGCCTCAGCCTCCCAGAGTGCTCAATTACAGGTGTGGCATCACGCCTAGCTCTTCAGTGTTTCTCAGGCTTATTTGTAGTTGCCCTGGGCAGATTGTAAGAAGCTGAAGAGGGTACCATTTTCCTCTGCCAATTCTGTCTCCTTGGAACAAAACCATTGTGTATTTCTAGGGAAGGAAGTCAGGTTAGTTAAATCACTTTGGAACCCTGGTGTAATCCTTAACTCGTGCACACACACATGCATGCACACACATTAAAAAAAAATTACAATAGGATGACACTCAGCCAAGCAATTAAATTAATTTATTGCTCATTTAATTATTTAGAGCAAAGAAACATCTTTGGGGAGAGAGAAGCTGACATGCATCCTGAAAACAGATTAAGTTCATCTGTTGGGTGTAGTTTTTCTTTTAGATTTGATAAACCTGTTAAGTGGAAAAAAGTAGGGCTAATCAGCTCTAAGATTTTGAAGTAAATCAAAGATGGTAAATAACTCAGTAAAATATCAAATTATGGAGTGGAAAACCTTAGAACAATGAATAAGAAAAGTACAGAAGTAAAGGAGAAACTAAGTATGTGAGATAGAAGCAAGGGAATTTACTACGGACTTTTCTCCTGAATACATGAATTTTGTAAATAAGCTGGTCACCAGGAACTTTGAATGCTGCTTAGTGTTTAAAAGTCTTTGTGTCCTCTTTTTTAATCTATCGTGACAAATAAGGAAAAATGACCCTTAATGGACAGGAAGATTCTTCTGTATATATCATAAGTGCTCCAAAAAATTGTTTTTCTTGGTGGCCCTACGCTAGAATAAGGGACTAATTTTTGATACCTACCCACTTAATCCTTGATAAATCCCCAGATAGCAAAGTACGTGCTATGCCAGACTCTCTTTAGTGTTGTTTGAGGTGATTCATCATTCACATTGGCATCTCCCAAACACTGACTTGTCTTTTTGGCTCCTGTGTTCATTTGGCAGGTGGATAGTCTTGCTGGCAGTGAATGGAGTCCTAACACTGTTTACATTTCTCTTGCTAGCTGACACTTCTTGCTGGGGATTAACTCACTAAGGAAACTGTTTAGCCACATCTCTGTTCTTGCCTTTTAATAAGATATATTTTAGAATCTTTTCTGCTGTGCCTTCATGTTTCATGAATTGTGGATCAGCATCTGGTTTGGCAGATAAATGACTTAAATGTATGCAGCCTTTGGATCTAGTGGACTCAAGATCTCCGAGAGGGCACTTGGTCAGCTGAAGATGAAGGATATGTATGGTTCAAGTGTCACTGAATCTGTTGTGATCTAGCTTTCGTCTATGTGGAGAGTGGCCATGTTGGGCCGAAGGCTCTGGTACTCGGGTAGTTAGTTTTGGATTAAGTTCCTGTATTAGCTTGAGTGATTAGGTCTTATTTTTATTTATTTACTTTTTTCAGACAGGGTCTTGCTTTGTAGTTCAGCCTGGCCTTGAACTTTCACAGTATGTGGTCCAAGCTGACCTCAAACTCACGTCAGTGTCCCTGCCTCAGCCTCCCTTGTGTTGAGAGTGCAGGTGTGCACTCTCATGCTCGGCTGTCAAAATGGGTTACTTTAACCTGTATCCCCACTAACGAGTTTTGAGTGATTTGGCGTATCACTTTTTAATAATAAAAAGCTGTTGTGGCTGGGGATTTTTGTAGTCTGTGCTTATCGGTAATACAGAACAAATTGGTATCCTGTTTTGGTTTTAACTGTAGTTTTGGTTTTAGTTCTAAACGAATTTGAAAATGTTTTGTGTTTGTTAGCCTCTGCTCACTAAGCCTCATACCTTGAACAAATTACTTAAGCTTCATTTTCCCAACTTTTTTTTTTTTTGCAGTACCAGGGTTTGCACCTAGAGCCAATCGCAGGGTAGGCAAGCACTCAGCCACTGAGCTGCCTCCCAGCTCCCAATCTTGAAGAGAGGGATGATAACACAGTAGTACCCACCAAACAGAGTTGTCGAAAGGATTGAACGAATGCTTGCGAAGGGGTGTGTGGCATGTAGGAGGCAGTAAGTAAATAACGACTGGACTGTTCTGTTTTCAGTGAATCAGAAATCCTGCACCACGAGAAGCAGTATGAGCCATTCTACTCGTCTTTTGTTGCACTTTCCACACACTATATTACAACAGTTTGCAGCCTCAGTAAGTATTCCTCTCGTCACTCCGTTCGAGGCTTCGTGAATGGGGAGATCGTTTATCCTCTTGTCAGAGCATCCAAACAAATTAATGCAGTCTGTGTTTCAGGACTGCTGAGCTTCCACCCGGGAGTGGGGACGGCTGTCAGCCGTTCTGGGGCTCTAGCGGCTGGGACGCCTGTTTCGTAACCAGTTTTTCAGTCGGGGTCACCGTTGCTGCTGCCTTCTTCCTCCTTTCTCCCTTTTCCTGCTTCTCCCTCTCCCTTCTTTCTGTGTTTCTCCTCCTCCCTCCTGCTCTCCTCCCCTCTTCTCCAGTTTTTTCCTCTTTCTTTTTTTCCTGCTCCTGCCTCTTTCTTTCCTCCTTGTTTCTCCTCCTCTGTCGTCCCCTCTTTTTTTCCTCCTCCTTCTCTTCTTCCTCCTCCTTTCTCCGCCTTTTGTGGTACTGGGGGTGGAACCCAGAGAGTGCTAAGCTACGTCGCTATTTTCTTTTTTATTTTGAGACAAGGTCTCAGTAAGTTGCAATGGCTGGCCTGGAACTTGCTATTCTCCTGCCTCAGTGACGTGGGTTTACTGGCATGGGCCACCATGTCCAGCCAGCTCCTTCTCTTGTTAATCAAAAGCATCTTACCGATTCTACACATGCAGTCCTGGCAGTTAATTTTGTGGGGGTAGTGGTGGTAGATGCCGACCTCCGGGTTTAGCAGCCACAAATCAAGGCTCTGTTCCTTTTTGGTTTGGGTGAAAATGTGAATATTAAGAGATTTCAAATTTAGTTCCCCATTTTCTGAAATTTCCTACCCTCAAAATGATCAAACCCTGTTTTACTTTATTTCTGACTTTTTACATTTTCAGGCTTTTTTTTTTTATCCTAATTCAAATAGTTCTGAAGAACTTAAATTATCTACTTGAATAGTTGTTGAGCTAGTAAACTGAAAGGAACCTGTAGATGGCTGAAGAGTCTTTCATTATCCAGTGCTATTTATTATAGGGACTGCCCGCTGCTGGAAAAACTACCATTAATTTGAGGAAACTTTGGATGGGAAGCACTGTGCAAAAAAGTCATTTAGAACCCATGGGAAGGGGAGGTTATGCAAGTGTTCAAGAGCGTGAACTCCATTGGCAGACTTCCTGGATTTTAATCTAGCTGTGTGGCTGGTCATGTGATTTAACCTGTCTGTGCTTTAGTTTGTTCATCTGTTAAAAATGGGGGAGCATAATAATGTCTGCCTTACAGAACTGGTCTAAAGATTAAATGAGCTAATATAGTGTAGTTGAAATGCTTAGCACTTAGTGTAATGTGTTTTCTGTTATACTTATCCTGATTTCCAGTAAATGTGAGGTAAATTAATCTATAAGCAGTCAGTGCTTATCAATGTGAAGATGCTTTTCTTTGCTCCTTGGGTTGTTGGTTCCAAATAACTGTGAGGGAATAATATCGGGAAATGTTGGACATACGGCGCTCACTACTTGATTGGCATGATTCATTGATGGTAGACTGAGCAGTCTGAGATTAAGTAAAGCTTATTATTTTCTCAGTTCCCCGGAACCAGCTTCAGTCGGTGGCAGCAGCCTGTAAAGTTCTAATTGAATTTTCTCTTCTTCGCCTGGAAAATCCAGATGAAGCTTGTGCAGTGTCCCAGGTGAGTGTGATGGCCCATTTCTAGCCCTTGTTTTAAGGTAGGATTGTGACTCACTAGTAGAATTGATAGAGAATGGGTGTCGTGGAGCAGAGATTGATGAACTTATGTAATTAGACAATGAATCATTTGTGGGCCACGTGGTATCTGTTGCACCTCGTCAGCTCTGCCATTATACTGTGAACCCAGCCATAGGCAGTAACAAGTGAATGAACTCAGCTGTGTTCCATTAAAATGTATTTATGAAATAGGCAGTAGACTGTGCTGGGGCCATAGTTTACCAGGCTCTGGTGCATAGGGCTGTTGTAGTCTTTTTCAGGGACTGCAAATTTATATATACTTTCAGACAGGTAACAGACAATGTGTAATGTGTGCTGGTTGACAGGCCCTAACAAAAGGGACCAGTCACTTTTCAGCTTTGGCTGTTTGTTGCCATGCAGGGATGGAGGCTCAAAGTGGCTATAGCTTCTGAAAAAAATTTTTTTTTCTGTTACTAATTGAACCCAGGGCCCTCACACTGAGCTACATCCCTAGCCCTATCTTGTGAATTATATGAAACCTTCCATTTTTAAGAAAGTTAGCCATAACTACAAATTGAAAAAAAAAAATGCCATGAAAATAATATGACAAATCTGAGCGTCAGGTGTGGGCTGAGGACCATCAGCTTTCCATCTCTGCTTTGGGATTTGTTTTGTTTTCCCTCAAGTTACAGTTCTTTATATGAATCTAAATTTGCTTCTGTGCCAGTTATAATTCCTGAAAGAGTAGAATCTCCTGAAAGACCTATTTGAATTTGTTTTCCTTTCAGAAACACTTGATTCTTCTAATCAAGGGCCTGTGCACTGGCTGTAGCCGACTAGATAGAACTGAAATTATCACATTCACAGCAATGATGAAATCTGCCAAGTTGCCGCAAACAGTGAAGACACTTTCAGATGGTGGGTGTCCTTCTGCAGACCTGGTTGCATGGCCACCTCCGTGGCAACTTTGTCTTCCCGACGGCACTCTGCTCATCCTGGGTTTGCTTTTGTATTTTACAGTGGAAGACCAGAAAGAGCTGGCCTCACCAGTAAGCCCTGAGCTGAAACAGAAGGAGGTACAGATGAATTTTTTGAACCAGCTGACCTCAGTTTTTAATCCTAGAACAGTAGCCTCACCGTCCATCAGTCCACAGGCTCTGGTAAGTTCCTTTAGCCAAATATCCTGGTCTCCGTGGGATTTAAGATGATAAAACTCTAAAAAAGAAGCAACATGTTTTGTGTTTGATATAATGATAGTCACATGCCATATGCAATGTTTTGGTCAAGGATGACCACGTGTACTATTGTCGTGTCATAAATTTCCATCATCCAGTGACCTCGTAGCCACCTAACCTGTGTAAGTACACGCTTGAGTGTTTGCCTAATGACACAATTGTCTAGTTATGCATTTCTTGGAATGTATCCCCACGTTTAAGCCACACATGACTATGTATGACTATAGTAGAAAAAATAGAGAACAAAAGAAAATAAAACTCATCCCAACTGTTGTCCGCTGTTACTGCTATTTTAATGACCACTATTCTAGGCATTTCTCAATGTGAATAGCACCTTGTGCAATTTTTTGGTAAAAAGCATCATTCTGTATTAGCTACAGAATGTATATTGTTTGGAGCTACATGTTGTTTCCCTCTTCTTGGAAGAACAAACTGGATTTTCTCCAATATAAATGAAGAATCGTCCCGTTGGTAGCTGGGGAGTCTGAGAATGGCCACGTAGCTGCTGGCTCACTTTTCATTCTGCATGGCAGGGCAGCCAGCAGTGAGAAGTGGAGTGTCCTGTGATAGAAGTTGATAGCCCTGTGTTTCTCTCTTTTCTTTTTTTCTGTTTTTCTTAGGTGGAAGGAGAAAATGATGAGCAGTCATCTACAGATCAAGCCTCTGCTATCAAAACCAAGAATGTGTTCATAGCTCAGAACGTGGCTAGTCTTCAAGAGCTTGGTAAGACTCTGGTTACTGTCAGAAAGCTGATTTCTTTGCTGACAAAAATTCAAGTGTGCTTCTTTCATGTGGAGAAGAATTGGGCATCAGTGTGGCCCGTTTGTGAAGTTGTGCCTTTTCACCGGTCCAGGTGGCTCAGAGAAGCTGCTGCGTGTGTGTTTGAATCTGCCGTACTTCCTGCGCTACATCAATCGGTTCCAGGATGCAGTGCTGGCTAATTCATTCTTCATCATGCCTGCGACTGTGGCAGATGCCACTGCTGTTCGCAATGGGTAAGGTGCTCCTTGGAGCATGTTCTCTACATTATGATCCAAAGAGCTGTGGCTGGCCATTTTTCACGATATGCTGACCTCATTTGTCAAGTTGACAGAAGCAAGTGGTTCTAGGAGATATTCTTGTTGATCTCTTCCATTATGTTCTAGTTTCCATTCACTGGTGATTGACGTAACTATGGCACTGGATACCCTCTCTCTACCTGTGTTAGAGCCTCTCAATCCCTCTCGTCTACAAGATGTGACTGTCCTCAGCCTAAGCTGCCTGTATGCAGGTGAGAAGTTATGATGTCTGCTCTCATATTTTAGTCAAGGACAGATGCATTTTTGGGAAACCACGAGAACCTGAGTACTCTGGTCCCTTGTTCCTGTCCCTGAAGAGTTAATGTTGCGTATAGGTGAAATGAAGTCTGAATAGGAATCGTTCTAAGATATGCTGTTGTCTAACTGCTGGTCTTGTGTTGTAGGCGTATTTGATCTTGTGTTAACAGATACTCAGTGTCTGCTCCGTGAGGACTAGACTGTATGCCAAGGACTGTTGAGATATTGAGATGAGCAATATGTAGTTCCTGCCTGCAGAGACCCTGTACCTCCATACTGGAGAGCAGACGGGGCTAGATAGTGTAACATAAAACAGGAGATAATAAAGGAATAAGAGATTTATAGACTGTTTTGGGCACACAAAGAAGGGAGAGATTGTATCTTATTATGTGACTCAATCCCATAATAAGGTTTCAAGAAGGCTTCATGGGATAGGTGGTATCTCTTTATGTTAATAAATGTGAAGAGTATTTATTTCAAGAAAATTCCCTTTCTCAATCATGCTGCCTTGCAAATGGGGCCTGGCAACGGGCGTTTATTTTCTTAAATTATTGCTAAGGTGACTTTTTACCCAAATCATTAACCCTGAGTTCTAACCCTTTGAGGGTACAGCAGTTCCAGAAGCCCACTTGGATCTGCAGGTGAAGGTTTGGGTGGGCAGTCTTACAAACCTGAGCTGGAGAGCACCAAGAAATTGCTGAGGCCGAGGTATCTCCCTACCTTCTGTGAATAGCTGTAGATCAAGCATCTGTCTGCAAACAGAATTATAAAACTACAGGCATATGTGCTTTTTCAGAAGACATTAGTAGAGAACTTTCACATATAAAAGGAACTGAGAGATGAGGAGAAAAGTGTTCAGAACTTTAGAAGAAGCTTACTTTCAGTAACTTAGTGAGACACTGTCCCTAAAGATCTGGGGATGTAGCTCAATGTGAAGGCCTTGGTTTCGATCCTCAGTTATACATACAAACACATACACACAGAAAGCAAACAAGCAAGAAGCCAAGAGCCATCATGGTGGCACGTGCCTGTAATCCCAGCTACTCAGGAGGCCCTATCTTAAAATAAATAAAAAACAGGCTATGGAGGTAGCTCAGTGGTAGAGCACCCCTAGGTTTAATGCCTAGAACCCCCCCACCCCAAAAGTAGAAAGCTAAGGATACAAATGAGAATGTGCTCAGTCCATGCCTGGTCCAGTGTTTCCCAGAACTCTGCCTTTGATCTTGTCTTTTTAAATTCAGCATTTTATTTTAATTTCCAGAGAATTTTTTGACTGTCACATGGTTCTCAAAGTATTTAGTTATGATGTGATTAAAGTCCAAAAGGATGGAGTCAGGTGTGGTGACGTACATCTATAATCCTGCAGCTCAGGAGGCTGAGACAGGAGGATTGCATGTTGGAGGCCAGCCTGGGCAACTTAGTGAGACTGTATCACAAAAATCAAAGAAAGCTGGGTGTGGTGGTGCACGCTTGTAATTTTAGAAGTTTGGAGGCTGATGCAAGAGGATTGCTGCAAATTTGAGGCCATGCCTGAGCTACATAGTGAGTTTAAGGCCAACCTGAACTGCTTAGCAAGACCCTGTCTCAAAAAAAAAAAAGGGCTGGGAATGTAGGTAGCTGAGTAGCAGAATGCTTGCCTAGCATGTGTGAGCCCCTGGTTTCAATCCCCAGTACTGAAGAAAGTGAAATTTCACAGTTGGATTATATCCCAGCCTTGCTTTATTGTTGAAATTCGATCACTTGAGATTTGATTTAAGGAGGAGGACTTGGGTTTCATACCTTTGAGAAATACTTCCAAGTCAATTACGGGATTTTTTTTTTTGTTCATAAATTTTAAGTTTATTTTTTCATTTAAAAGAATTACTACATTTTAGCTGGGTAGTAGCATATAACCTGTACTCTTGGTTACTTGGAAGTCTGAGACAGGAGGATCTCTTGAGTTTAGGATTTGAGGCCAGCTTTGGCAGCATAGTGAGACCTTGTCTCTGAAACAAAAACTATATTTTATTTCTAAAGCAGTTTTGGGTTTGAAAAAATTGAGTGACTTTTACAGAGTTCCCATAAATGTCTCTCCCATGCATGTGGAGTAAGTATGGTACATTTATTGTCATTAATGAACTAATATTGACACATTGCTATGAACTAGAGTCTGTAGTCCATTACGGTCCCTCTTCGTATTTTTTAGTCCTGTGGATTTTGCTAGATGTTGTAATATCATATATCCATCGTTACCATGTCATTCAGAATAGTTTCACTGCCCAGAAAAACTCCTGTGCATTCCACCTGTTTATCCTTTGTATACTCCCCTCCCCCTTGGTAACCATCGATCTTTTTACTGTCTCTTTCCCCGAATAACGTCATGTATTTGGAAGTGTACAGTACAGTATACAGCCTGTACAGGGTGGGGAAATGCTAGGGTGCCTCCATGTCTTTTCTGGCTTGGTAGCTCATCTTTTTTTATTGCTTGAATTATATTCTGCTATACGGATGCTCCACAGTTTGTTTATCCATTCACTCATCGAAGGACATTATTTGCTTCTGGTTGTGGGCAATTACGAATAAAACTGCAATAAATACTTATGTGCAGGTTTTTATGAAGGTGCAAGTTTTCAGCTTATTTAGGTAAATGCCTAGGAGCATGCTTGCTGGCTTGTGTGATGTGATTGTGTTTAGTTTATGGAGTTTATTTTCAATAACTAGTCATAAAATCGCTTGTGGATGGGATATGTTTTTATCTCCCAGTTTGGGTGGTGTCTCTGAAATTCTCCACGAATGGAGTCGGTGCGTGTTCTTTTTCAGGTGTGAGTGTGGCGACCTGCATGGCCATCCTTCATGTGGGCAGTGTGCAGCAAGTGCGGACAGGCTCCACCAGCTCCAAAGAAGAAGACTATGAAAGTGACGCAGCCACGATTGTCCAGAAATGTGTAAGCCGAGCATCCGGGGACAAGGAGCCTTGTGATTGAAAGAGGGCTTCCTCCCTTGGTGGAGGCAGACTTAGAGTAATCTTCACACCTCTTTCCCTGAGTGGCAGGACTAAGATGCAGGCACTCAGCTGATTTACACGATGCTTCTTTCTCTGTGGGCTCTGTAGAGAACACTGCAACTTTGTGGTGGCAGTGGGCTGTGAGGAAGATTAATTATTCGTTCAGAAATACATTTGAAGGCTTGGTAGGTGTCAGTGTACCTTCAGGACGTGTAGAGTAAATAAAATACATTTCGGAAGGTGCGAAGTACGCAGAATGAATCGTGGTTGAAAGCTGTCCGACACAGGGCTGTGTGTCCTCCTGTCGGGTTGGTGCAGGGAAAGCCTCTGAGAAGGTGACATTTGAGCTGAGTGGAAAGTATGTCAGCTCCATGTGATGATCAAGTAAATGTAGAATTATGTCCATGGAAAATGAGCTGAGGATATTTAATTTTTCAAGTTACATCAATTTGGGTAGGATTTAGCACTTAAAGAAATACGTCAGCTTGCTCAGATTTTTGTGTCTGTTTGCTATTGAATAGCTTGAAATCTATGAAATGATTGGACAAGCAATCAGCAATTCCCGCCGGGCTGGTGGTGAGGTAAGACCTGTGTCCCTGCCTGGTCCTTATCCTGTGTTCTCTGAGGGATGAATATCTCTATGTTCACGTTTTATCTTGTGCCCACTACAACAGCACTACCAGAACTTCCAGTTGCTGGGTGCCTGGTGTTTGCTGAACAGCCTTTTCCTCATATTGAACCTCAGTCCTACTGCCTTGGCTGATAAGGGGAAAGAGAAGGATCCACTCGCTGCCCTCCGAGTCAGAGACATCCTTTCTCGTACCAAAGAAGGAGTGGGATCCCCCAAACTGGGGCCTGGCAAAGGGTACGTGCCTGCTTTTTGTCATCGACATTTCTATTGTGCTGTGTTGTGTTTCCCTGCCATTTCGTAGTGGTGAAGAGCTAGCGTAACTCCTTTTCTCTTCACACCAGGTTTGTTTTGTCTCGGGGTTGGGATCGGAACCAGGGCCTTGCATAAGCTGGTCATGTTGATGCACACCTGCAGTCTCACTAGTTGGGGGTGAGGATCATCATAAGTTCAAGGCCAGCCTGAACTACATAGCAAGACTGTGTTTCAAAAAACCCAGGGCCTTGCAGATACTGAGCTCATGTCCTGCCGCTGAGCTGCACTCCCAGCCTCTCTTCTCTGTGTCAGTAGAAACATTTTTGTTTTCCTACCTGCTTTGAGTTTAACAAAGAAGATAATGATCCTAGTCTGCTAGCTCCACATCATAGCTGTAGGATTTTGGATGAGTCACCACTTTCTTTTGATCTTGTTTCCTCATCTGTCAGAGAGAGAAAATATCTGTAATGTGTATTTTAGAGTTTTTATCAAGTTTACCTCAGGAAAAATAATGCTGCTTTAGTAAAGTGGGTTCACTGGCCTTGGAGCTGATACTCCCTTTGCTTAAGCTGTCAAGTGAGGGTATTGTCAGGTCCTCCCATATCGCTGCCTGAATCATTTCCTACTGTTTTGGTGAAGTCTGAGCCCTGCTTAGGAAGGAAGAGACTTGATTAATGTGCTGTTCAAGGTTTTGTTTCTAAGCCTAAGTATTTCTGGATTTTAGTTACTCTTTTAGTTCCTGTAGTATATTCATCTCTGCTCCAGGTATTGAACACAGCACTAAACGAAGCAGTGCTCTTAGCTGTGTGGAGTTTATTTTCAGACATGTCAACAAGTACAGAATAGGTTACCATACATAAGTACTGTGAAGAAAAAGAAGCCAGAATGAGGGGCTGCTGAGTGATAGGATGGTCTGGAAAGGGCTTAAAAATGATGTGGAGACCATATGTGAGGTGACAGGACAAGCCATGTAAGTGTTTGGAGTAGAATCTTTCAGGTTTGAGGTGCAAGTATGATTGGCACTGGAGCATCAGCAAGGTCAGTGTGGCTAGGGTAGATAAATTGAACAGGGAGACTGGAAAAAAGAGGTCAGAGAGGTCACCAGGGGCCAGGTAATTAGAGCCAGGTGCTGCTGGAGGGTTTTCACTGGGAGAGAGACACGATCTGATTTATTAGTGATCTGATCTGAGAACCCAGCTGTTGTGTGGCAGCTGGATGGCGGGAGCATAGACAGGAAGGAGGAAGAGTGTTAGGAAGCTAGTGCATTATTCTAGGAAGAGATAGAGGAGACTTGGAAGAGGGGGCTGTGGTAAAGGCAGAGAAAAGAAGTCCAGCTGAGATATGTTTGGAAGGTATGGCTGACTGGATTTACTGATGGCTTCATCAAAATTTTTTGGCTTGAACCAAGTGAGTTGTATGATTTACTGACCTAGGGAGTGCTGGTTTAGGGCTAGGTTCAGTGGGAGGGAGGGAGAGAGAAATAATTTGGTCTTGACCATCGCGGGTTTGAGCTGACTGTTAGACCTCTGTATGAGACGTTGAGTGTCTTCTCTATCCCAGGCTCTGGGTTAGTTCTGGAATGCTGTAGTAAACAGAAAAAATGGACACCTTCCCAAGAGGCATGAAGTATATATCCATGCAAATATGTCAGGTTCCATCTAGAGAGTATTTATTTTATTTTTCGAGACAGGGTCTTGCTATGTAGTTCAGGCTGGCCCTGAACTCACTATGTAGTCCAGGTTGGCCTCAAACTCGTGGCAATCTTCCTGCCTCAGCCTCTCAAGTGCTGGGATTATCGGTGTAGAGAGTATTTTAATAGGGCAGTCTCCTCTGCTAGGGATATCAAAGCAGGCTTGCCTAAGCTGAATCTGAAATAGTTGTGGAGATGATAGGCAATTGATACCGAGGCAATTATAGGGAGATGAGACTGTTTGAGGCCCAAGTGACTCTCCTCACTGTTTGTGTTGTAAAACCAAAGGGGAAAATGCCAAAAAGTATATTTTTAGAGGTAGCAGTTATACTTTTTTTCCCACTACTGGTGATTGAACCCAGGGCCTTTGTGCTGAGCATCTCCAGCACCCCTCTACCCCGTTTTGTTTTCCTTTTAATTTTGAGACAGGTTCTCACTAAGTTGCTAAGTTGTCAGGCTGGGCTTGTACTTGTGGTCCTCCTGCCTCAGCCTGCCAGAGTGCTGGGATCACAGGTGTGCACCATCATGCCCAGCTTAGCAACTGCACTTTAAAAATGACTATTGCGTATTCAGATTTAAAAAGACAACGTGTACGTTCATTGTATAAGTTACAAACCATATAGATACGTACAAATAAAAAAGAAGAATCATCCCAAATTCTACAAAATTGGTATTTTTTCAGGAATTTTTTTGTCCATATATAACTTCAGTTGGCAAAAATAGAATCACTGTATATAAAATCCTATAGACATCTTTTCAGTGACATTGTTTATTAGAGTCGGTGTAGTTTTTTCCCCATGCAGTACTGAGACAGGAACCCAGCCTTTTTAATTTATTTTTTATATTTTGAGACAGGGTCTTGCTAAGTTGCCCGGGCTGGTCCTGAACTAGCCATCCTCTTCCCTCCGCCTCCCAAGTGAGTGGAATTACAGGGATGCACTGTCTTGCCTGGCTAAATCATACTTTCTGATAAACACCCAACGCATAAACTTTTGAGAACTTGTTTATCTTCTTGGAGTGAACTCCTAGAAGTACAATCGTGTTGACAAAGGGCACACATATTTAACTTTAAATGTTTTGTCAAAGTGCAGTTTATATTCCCACCAGCTGTGTGTGCATATGTACTTTTCTCCCATGTCCTCTTTGACATTGGGTATCATTAGTTTTGACGTTTGCTAATATGAGAGGGAAAAGTGCTATTTTATTGCTCTTCTATTTCTTTGATTTGTAGTGTGGTTGTCTTCTATTTCCCCTATTTATTGGTCATTTGTGTTTCTTGTTTTTTTTTTTTTTTTTTTGGGGTGCTGGGGATCAAACTCAGGGCACTCCACCACTGAGCTAAATCCCTAACCCCTTGTGTTTCTTGTTTTGTAAAGTGCTTTATGTCCTTTGCTTTACTTTTCTCTTTGATGTTTGTTCTTACTGCTTTATATGGCTTGTTACATATTAGACATATTAACCCTTTGTCATATGGACATGCTGGACAAAAAGAAGTTTTACTCAAATGTAATGTAAAACTGTTTTGTTCTCTTAGGATTATTCCTGAATATTTCGTAGAAGTTGTTAATTTTAATCTTTTCCTTAATGATTCTTTAAAAGTTCAACATTTAGATCCTTCAGTTCATGAGTGTGATGATTGAGTTTTCATGCTTATGTATGAGACATGCCTCCCACAAACCTTGTTACCACATGGGCACGTTATTTGTCTGACATGAAAAAAAAAAGGAAAAAAAAGTTCAACATTTAAATGTTAGCATCTTCCCATGACTCAGTTGCTTTGAACGGATAGCTTAAATTCTAAAAGTCTGTGAATCTCTAAGAGTTCCTTCTGCTTCAGGAGTTCTTACTGTCCTCAGGGATAGGTTCAGGGAGACCGTGAACTTCTGAAGTGGTATCCTGACTTTATGTGTATTTACACATTTTTTCTTGGGAAAAGGTTCATAGATCTTCAGAAAGGACTAAGATTCCAGAAAGGGAAGATATGTCATGTCATTGTTCATTATTTTAAGGTGCTTCCTCTTTTCTTTGTGTAGGCATCAGGGATTTGGGGTGCTGTCCGTAATACTGGCAAACCACGCCATCAAGCTGTTAACGTCTCTCTTTCAAGACCTGCAAGTGGAGGCTCTTCACAAGGTGAGGAAGGAGGTTGTTCTCATGGAATCAGCACATCAACTGCTGGGTCCACTTTGGGGTGAGCAAGTGTAATCCAGCAGTGTAGGTGCTTCTTTCTGGCTGAGTCGTGTCATTAATGCGCTGTGACACTGTTCCCTTCAGGGTTGGGAGACAGATGATCCCCCTGCAGTCCTGAGCATTATGGCCCAGAGCACCTCTATCCAGAGGATTCAGCGACTGATTGACTCAGTCCCATTGACGAACCTGCTCTTGACATTACTGTCAACCTCCTACAGAAAGGTGAGTAGGAATCAAGCCATTAAATAATTAGGAAGAATTTATCTAACTTCAAAATGAGTGTGATTAGCCAAACACCATGAACCTTTATAAACCTACATGTGTAATAATGGTTTTCCTTTATAAACCTCCATTTGTCATAATGATTTTTGAAGAGGAGAGGAATTTTATTTATATTTTGGGATGGGATATCACCTTGTTGCCTAGTCTGGTTTGAACTCCTCGGTTCATATGATCCTCCTGCCCCAGCCTCCCAAATAGCTGGGACTGCGGGCATCACCATAGTGTCCAGCTTGATCCAGAGAGGGCCTCATAATTGAACTTATCTAAACATTTGAATCACTTATTATCAGTGTTATGATGTATGTGATACTTGGAGATTTATCACGATTGGCTTTCCGTAGCAGAAACTTAGGTGGCACTATGGAAATGCTTGTTTTTTTTTGTTTTGTTTTGTTTTTTTGTTTTTTTTTGGTTTTTGAGCCGAGGTCTTGCTATGTAGTCCAGGCTGGCCTTGAGCTCACTGGGTAGCCTGGCTGGCCTCGAACTCACAGTGATCCACCTGCCTCAGCCTCCTGAGTGCTGGGATTGCAGGTGTTGCCACCACGCCGTGCTGTTCTGTTTTGTTTTGTTTTTGTTTTTTTCCTATTCTTGACCATATATCTGGTTGGAAGTGCTTTTGTAGGAAAAAGCAGTGAGAGTTCTGATAGAGAATTGCTGCTCAGATTAAGAAAAGAGAATGCGATATGGTGGAACTTACCATATGGTGAATGAAATTAGGGAGGGTAGCACTGTTTAATTGCCAATTCCTCATCACTTCCCTAGGCATGTGTCCTGCAGCGACAGAGGAAGGGCTCCATGAGCAGTGATGCCAGTGCCTCCACCGACTCCAACACCTACTACGAGGATGATTTCAGTAGTACGGAAGAGGACAGCAGCCAAGGTAGAGGCGGCTCTTCTCTGTCCAGAGATGAGCCACAGTGCACAGCAGGTTCCCGTACTGTCCTGGCGACCGTTTTGTTTTCACCTTGCTAGCCTGGACCTTGATTTTATGTGCACTGAAAGATGATACGTTGTTTGAGATCAAGTTGAGCATTGAACAACCCTGATGATGAACAAATACCTCTTTCAGCTAAGTCCATGTTGCTTTTCATTCCTTTCCCGCCAAAATCGGAATGCATCTTGTTATTCACAGTTCTTCCCGTGCTGACACATGACCTCTGCTCTCGGTTTTCCCAGTGCAGCTTGGAAGGTGTTCGGTTTGGCTGTTGTCAGATTTGTAGTTTAGGAGAGAAACTGAAGAGTGTTCTAATGAATAACTAACCTTCCTTCCTTCCTTAGCTTAGAGAGATAGTAAACAAGATAAATAGCTTGGATTCTTCATAGTCAAGTGTGAGAAAAATGTGAAATATAAGCAAGAGGTATGATTCTATCATCTTTATAGCTCATAAGACAAGTATAAACTTGGAAAAATGTTTGGCTTAATGCCAGTAAAATTAAGTGACCTTATTTATCTTTCTTTGTTGGTTGCCTTTAGATAAAAGTCAATTTTGTTGAGGTATAACTTACATACCATAAAATGCTCTCATTGTACGTATACATTTAGCTAGGTTCTGACAGATTTAAGTGATCTTGGAACCACCATCAGTCAGGATATCCTTGCGTCCTTTTGACTGGAGCATTTTTAGAAAGCACATGTTCCATATCTATCTATCTATCTATCTATCTATCTATCTATCTATCTAAGTATCCATCCATATGTGTGTTTCCATAGATAGATGAAATTTTTTTTCTCCCCTGTTGATTTTCCTTCTCTGTTCAGATGATGACAGTGAGCCTATTTTGGGGCAGTGGTTTGAGGAGACCATCTCCCCCAGTAAAGAGAAAGTGGCGCCTCCACCCCCTCCGCCTCCTCCTCCACTGGAGAGCTCCCCTCGAGTTAAAAGTCCCAGTAAGCAGGCCTCTGGTGAGAAGGGCAACATTTTGGCTAGTCGCAAAGATCCTGAGTTGGTAAGAGTGGATTTCTGAGATTTGTGGGGGAGGAGGAATTGAGTAGAGCAGTTGTAAGATGCAGATCATTTGAATTAAAAGATTTTATAGGTTGGATAACTATAAAGTTTAAGTGTATTTTTGCTTAGTACTTATGTGTATTGGTTATATTTCATTAAATAACTTACAGTTTCGGTATTGCTTCTCTGATTGATAACTACTAGTATAGTCTTTAGAACTAAAAGTAGGTTTGAATCCTACTTCTACCACTTACTGGCTGTGGGCAAGAATTAGAACTTGGCCAAGCTTTAGTTTTGTCTCCCTATATGAGAGTGATTATACCTGCCTGTAGGGGTGTTGTGGAAATAGGAGAATGTTTTTAAAGCCCTTGGCGTAGGTCCGATAACATTTTGAGTACTTCACAAAATACTTTCTGAAGTCTGTTGCATTAAATTGGCGTGCTATTTTGTGTAACTTGTGGTACAATTACGTGGAAAAGACTCACAATTATGAACAGCCCCACTGTAAGTAGTTTAAAAATCTGATTCTTTAATTCATTTATTGCATGAGACCTTTGGGAGTATTTCCTGTTTGTATTCAGGGTTTGTTGGATCTCAGGGCTTATGGCCCTGACACCAGCTCTTTTGTGTTCCTTTTAGTTCTTAGGTCTGGCTTCCAACATTTTGAACTTCATCACCTCTTCCATGCTGAACTCTCGGAACAATTTCATCCGGAACTATTTGAGTGTATCTCTTTCAGATCACCATATGGCCACCCTGGCCAGTATCATCAAGGAAGTGGACAAAGATGGACTCAAAGGTCAGTAGATAAGCTTTGTGCCTGGTGGATTTTTCTAGTGGAGTTTGGTGATTGGCGCAGTATGTGATATGTGAAATAGCTGCTTGAATAACTGGTTGGCTTCCCATCTGTCTTAAGGTTCATCGGATGAAGAGTTTGCTGCTGCCCTCTATCACTTCAACCACTCTCTGGTGACTTCGGACCTTCAGTCCCCGAACTTGCAGGTTTGTGTGCGCTGTGGCTGTTTGGGCCAGGAGCACTTTACATCAGCTCCTGGGGGCTGCAGTTGTTGGTATCTTTAAAGAACATTTTGTCCTTCAAGTGTCTGACTAGAAAGAGCTTTGAGAGCCTCTGATGTGTCCCTATGCCTTGATTAGAATCATTTAAAAAAAAAAAAGTGAATTGTGTCCTTTTCACCAAAGACAGTAAGCTTAAAGAAAAGGAAAAATAACTATAAAAGCAAACTCTCAATGATTATTTTACTAGCTAAGTAGACAGAGTACACAAAAAGACAATTTATAAAAAGAAGAAATACAAGTGGTCAAGAAACATAGGAAGGATGTTCACTAAGAGTAATGGAAGAAATATAAATTAAAATGCATTTTAAAAGTAATCAAATTACAGGAGACATATGCTGTCATGTATACTCTTACTTGCAGACTCCTGATCAAATCAAAGTCTAGGCCCTTGCCTGTGAACTTCTACTCTTTGGATTTTCTCTTCTCACTGAAGTAGCTGATACCTTAAATCCTAAACCTCAAATTCTTCATTTCCTTAGTTCTTTATATCTGTATTTCTTAAATTAAAAAAAAAATGCTTTTAACTTTGTAGCAAATAGCATCATGCTGTATGTAATCTTTTCAGGATTTCTTTTTTTCACTTAATTATATAGCAGTACCTTAGTTCATGAATGCTTCTGTTTGTAAACAGTTTGGTTCACAAACAAAAGCATTCGGCAAAATTTTGCTTCCTTTCACAAACTCCACATTGGGTGACAGACGACCATGGCCATCTTCCCCACACAAACACAGACACAACCATCTTCCCCCAAGTCATAAAACAAATTAAGTTTGAAAACCAAGGCACCACTGTGTAGTAATGTATTGCCAAGATTCACCAGCATTGTGTATTTTGTAGTTCTTTGTACTGCTATATGATAATCTTGTGTTTGTGATGGTACCAGTTTAGCTTTCTTCTCTGCTGAGGTATGTAAGAATCATGTCCAGGTTTTATTGCTGTATAATCTTTCTTGTATATGTCTGCTGTTATACATGGACAGTGGTTCTTTCGGGAGTGTAACCAGGAGTAGACTGCCAGATGATGGACTGTAACTTCAGCACATAAGATCACACCATTGTCTTAAGTGGTTGCACCGATTTTTATTCCTACCAACAATGTATCAGAAATCATGTGGCTTCACATCCTTTCCCAACACTTGGCAGTCAGTCTCAGTTTCTTCACATGGTCAAAGTTAGTGCTTCTCCATCTTTAGTACACAGAAAGATTCCTGAGGAATTTGTCAAAAATGAGGATTCTGGGCTTGGGAGGTTTGGGGTATATGGCTCAGTAATAAAGTACTTGCCTGGTGGGCGAGGGCCCTGGGTTCAATCAACACTACAAAGGGAAAAAACTTTTCTTTGCAGATTTGTCATTACCCTAATATCCCCTCCCTCATAATGCTTTTCTTTTTTTTTCTTTTTTTTTGGTGCTGGAGGTCGAACTCAGGGCCTTATGCTTGCAAGGCAAGCACTCTAACCACTGTGCTAAATCCCCAGCTAATAATGCCTTTTGTTTTGTTTTGTTTTGTCTTGTTTGACTTTCAAGACAAGGTCTCACTGTGTAGCCCAGGTTGGTCTTGAATTCACTATGTAGCCCAGGCTGGCCTTGAACTCGTAGTAATCAATAACATTTAATTAGGCTTCCCAATAATTTTCCAAGTTGATTTTAAAAAAAATTTATTCCTGTTAAGATTATTTCAGGGCTGGGGATTTAGCTCAGTGGTAGCGTGCTTGCCTAGCAAGCACAAGGCCTTGAGTTTGATCCCTAGCACCAAAAAAAAAGATTATTTCAGCCGATTTTCAGAAATAAGATATCCAGGAACTGTTTCAAGACGTTAAAATTCTCATAATCCCAAACTATTTGGGAAGTTCCTTATTTTGTTATTTAAACTTACTTTGTTGTTTATTTGGTTAATTTGAAAGGTAATGAAACTCATTTATATTTAACTACTATTAAATGAAAAATTTTATCTTGGCATAAAAGAAAACGTAAATTGAGTAGAAAGATTGTTGACCTAAGATAAAGAAAATGCTTCAGTTAGCACATAGCTTGCAATGCTTAGTTTATTTAGGGAGCATTCAAAAGGTCTTTTCCTGTCTAAAGTTTTTCAGAGAATAAGGAAGATATATTTGTCTTGGGAAATAGAAGTCCTTAAGACTCCTATAATGATGCTGCCCTCTTAGCATTTAAAAAATAACCATAGCTCTCGTGCAGACATGCAAGCTGTTTCTCTAACTGTGGATGGTATGGCAGAGGGAGTCCTCAGACCTCCCTTTTCATTCCTTCTTCAAAATGGAGCTTTAAATTCTGCCCCGAACTTTTTCTAACTTCTTTGTCATGGTGAAAGAAAGCTGAAGATAAATAGTTTACTTTATCTGCCATCAAATCTCTCCACTTGGATGTTGTCTAATGCACAAAGCATCTTAGCCTGGTGCCTGAGTTCTGTAGGAAGACATCACACAGTGTGCCCGAAGGAAACTTCATAAAGTGTACCCCAGGCTGTAAATGTAAACAAGCAGGTGTTATATCCTAAGTTGGGTCTTTAGTATATAAGTGGGATTGCTGAGTCATATATGGTTTTTTTCTGTGCTGGGGATTGAACTCACGGCCTCATGTGTGCTTGGCAAGCTTTCTACTACTGAGCTACACCCACAGCACATACACCTGTTTGCCACTCCATTTTCTCAGAGTGCGCCATTTTATATTCTCATTAACAGTTCATAAGGATTCCACTTTCTCTGTATCCCAACCAACAGTTATTTCCTGTTTTTTTAATAAAAGTGATTCTAATGAGCCTGAAGTGGTACCTCTATGGTTTTGAGCCAGGCAATATTTAAAAAAAAATATTGTAGAAACAACATTATTAAGAGTATGTATTACCCATCATCCATATTCATGGCTGCCCATTCCTTGAACATTTAGTTTTTATTCCCCAGTTTTTCTCATCGTTTCAATTGTGTTACAGTTAATTTTCTTTTTCCCTTTGCTAAAGATAGAACCCAGGGCCTCATGCATTCTAGGCAGATGCTATTCTACTGAGCCACCCCCACCCCCCAATGCTGGAGATTGAACCTAGGACCTTCCACATGGAACTGCGTTCCCAGCCCTTTGAGACAGGTTGCTGTGAGTCTCCTCAAGTGCTGTGATCATAGGCCTGTACCACTGTGATGTTTGGCTGACAGTTAACATTTAATGTTGCCCAGGTAATTTTGTTTTTTTAGGAACCATTTCTTTGCATTCAGAAATTGAGCAATCATTTATGGCTGTGGGTTTGGATAAACCTTCTGGCTTTGCTCACGTTCTTCAGCCTCCATCATCAGCGTCACGGAGCACATAGTACCTACCTCCTGTCACTGCTTTTTGCATTCAGTGTGAAAGTGTGTTTACAGCACACGGCCTGTGCTCAGTGCTTGGCCGGTGTTGACTGCCTCGTTCGCAGAAACTGCTGTTAAGATCTGCGGCATCTTGGATCATGTTTACTCTGAGGAATGGGGGTCAACAAGGGTATTTTATAAGAGTAGAATTTAATTTGGTGGGTTTAGAAATTTAACCTGTATCCTGAGGTAATGAAAGAAAATCATCAACTCTTATAGTTGTTGCAGAAGTTTTCTTTTAAAGGGATCAACTTTTTATGCTCTTTCCATTTTGAAAATTATCCTGAGTCTGCTATCTCAAAGGAGTTCCGCTTTTTCAGGAACTAATTTCAGACACTAAACTTAACAGATGTTATTGGGGTTAGAGTAGTAATTTATCATTTATGTCTTCTTTGCTGTTGTTGTTGAACTAAATGATTTGTCTTCAGACCACTTACAAATCTGAATTTCTTGGTTCTTTACTCTGTCCAGTATTAAACAACAAACATTGTAGAGCGCGAGTAACCTTTGGCTTTGTCCTGTGCCCTTTTCCTGATGATTTCCTGTGTCGTTTCCGTTAGAACACACTGTTGCAGCAGCTGGGAGTTGCACCTTTTTCTGAGGGTCCTTGGCCCTTGTACATTCACCCTCAAGGCCTGTCTGTGCTCTCACGCCTCCTGCTCATCTGGCAACATAAAGCTGGCTCGCAGGGTGACCCCGATGTCCCTGAATGCCTTAAAGTTTGGGACAGGTAAGATCAACTGCATGAGAAGGTCTGTGGAGAAAGTTATTTACTGTTTTTGTTTGGCTTCTTTATAGTTAATCTGTGGTTTTGAGATGTCACCGTGATGATATGTTTAGAGTAGGAAGGGTAGAAGAATGATGGGTGAGTTGTGGGAAGATGGGCTGTTAGAAAAACAAATGTAACCTGCTGTGATCTAGAAACAGAATCTTCCCATAGCTCATTAGGGATTTGATTAGAATTGTTAGAACCTGAATCCTAAACACACCCAATTTAAATATAACCTGATTTTTTGAAAGAGAGGGAATGGGGAAGCCAACTCTGTCCTTGGTTATTTTGCTTTCAACATATAACCACTTGGAGGGACTTGCAGTCTTTTTGGATAAATTTTAAAGAATTTGTTTCCTTGGGGGAAGCTCAGATTAATCATCTAAATCCTCCTTAGATGGACCTGTATTTGTCATTTTTGTTTACATGGTTAGGAGTCTTCAGAGCAGTTTATTTTCCTAAAAGGCTTTGCTTTTCTATTCCCCATTTTAGGATCAAATAGCTCTAATGTTGGATTTGAGAAGTCATAAACCTCCTTGAATACCAGAGGCCCACTGTATTTTTCCTGGTGGAATCTTGTAAAGATGCTGGGAGCTGGTGGGGTGGGTGCTGTGAGGAAGGGTGCCCTTACTAAAACACAGGTCTCTTTCCTAATAGCCAAAGGCAATGGAAACAGTTGACTGTGTTCATTTCTTTTTTTTGCATTAAAGCTCTTCTGAGATGTTCTCAAATATTGTAATTTCTTTTTTATTATTTTATGGTCTGATTTCTTTGTAGCTATTATCATGTAATGATTATAACCTGTAGTATAAACTGTCAAAACTATAGAATTTGGGACAGTTTCTGGATTGGTTCTGTCTGCCTAGGTTTATTAGGTAAAAACAACACCATCTTTTAGGGACCTTGTAGTTCTTTCTGTTGTCACACATGGCAGAATGGGCATTGATGTTACTGTGTCAACAATCGAGAGACGTTAGAGCTCTTAAAAATGTTTTTGTGGCCAAGTCTGACATTTTTTTGTAGGCAGGTTTTAGTTTTTAGCTTTTTTTTTTTTAACTATGCAGCTCTTTTATTCTGATTGTTGTCTTACTACCTGGATTTAAGGAGTTTAACTGTTTCAGTGCTTGATCAGGTTATAACCTTGGGGGATTTGGGGCATTTTCCCACCAGTAATCTCCTTCTATTTGTGGTAGGTTTTTGTCTACCATGAAACAGAATGCCCTGCAAGGGGTAGTGCCCAGTGAGACAGAAGATCTGAACGTAGAACACCTCCAGTTGCTTCTCCTCATTTTCCACCACCTTTCTGAGAAAGGACGGCGGGCTATACTGACCCTGTTTGTCCAGATCATCCAGGAGCTGAGTGTCAACATGGATGCCCAGATGCGCTCTGTACCTCTCATCCTGGCTCGCCTCCTTTTGATCTTCGATTATCTGCTTCATCAGTACTCCAAAGCTCCTGTGTATCTGTTTGAGCAGGTACCGGATGATACATTGTTTTCGCTTACTGTTACTAAGAGCTCCCTTCTTAGCAGTTATGATCCAAAGCCAAAATGACCTGCTAATTTTAGGTCTTACATGTTCAACATAGGTTTATGGGCAGAATTAGGAAAATCACTTGGATTTGCTTTTGTGTACCTGCATTTTATTCAGAAGTGGTACATGTAAATTACTTGATTTGATATGTTAAAATTGGATTATAGTCTCTCTTACAGGTTTTCTTCTTAAATTATTGTTTAATACAGTGTCCGGAACTTGGGCTCTCAATAAATAATCATTAGTAGCTGAATGATGGATAAGCAGTAAATTTTATGGATTGGCAAAGTCCCTTGTAAGAATCTAAAATGACGATGAAAGAGCAGTTAAGAGTTACTATGTTCAGCACTTCTTAAAATGTTCCATTGAACAGTGTTCCCTTTATGCTCCATCAAAAATTACTTTCTAAAAAAAAAAAAAAATTACTTTCTAAAGTAAGTCACAGAGAAATTTTAAAAATTTTATTTTGGTTTGTTGAATTTCCAGGCTTTGATATATCAACCTGTATCATTCCTGGAGTGAAAAGCAGAACAGTGATTGTACATCTTTCTTAATTTGAGGTTTTTTTTGTTCTAAAAGGTACAGCATAACCTGCTGAGTCCTCCTTTTGGATGGGCAAGTGGATCCCAAGACACCAGCAGCCGCCGGGCGACCACCCCTCTCTATCATGGGTTCAAAGAAGTAGAAGAAAACTGGTCTAAGCATTTCTCATCAGGTGAGAAGGAAGATTATTAATAAGAAGCTAATTTACTGATTCTCATTGGCAGGGTCGAATATGAAACTTGGTGACTTCTAGAGGATCTTTTGCCATCTGCTTTAGTTTATAACTTGGTGGCAGATCACTTGTGGATTCAAAACAGCTTTAGAAATTGACGCCCCACATACCTTCCCTACCTTAATTTTTTTTTTTTTAATTGAGACATAGAATTTAGGCATCCCTTTGACTGGTCAAAGGGCACAGTGTATTCTTCTCACTCTCAGTGATTAAATTAATTTTCCCTTAGGAATGTGGTTCTAACCCCCAAGCTAAATTTTCTTTAAGGTTTTGGTGTTATACTATGCTGAAAATAATGGGAACATGATATTCTCTGCATTACTTCTCTCATGCAGCAGTTGTCTATTTTTTTGATGAGGTATCTCTTAGGTTCGCTTAATAGTATGTTTTCTCTCATCCAGCGGATTATTAGATGTTAACTTTCATGAAGTCTTAAAATGAGTTTAGTATCATCTCTTATTAGTTAGTTCCTTGGATATTGGGTAACGGCATGTGCTTTAAAATGCATTCAGTCTAATGATGTACTTGATTAACCTAATTGTAGAGCACCTTAGTTGACTCCTAGAACAGTGTTTTTAAGTATAATGTTTTCGCCCTGCCCTAGGGGACATTTGCTAGTGTCTGAAGACATATTTGGTTGCCATAGTTTGGTGGCGGATGAGGGAAGTGGCTGCTACTGGCATCAGTGGGTAGAGGCCAGTGATGTGTTAAACTTCCAGTACACAAGGCAGCCTCTCACAGCAGAGAATTTTCTGGCCCCAAATGTCAGCAGTGCCAGGGCTGAGAAGCCTTGTGCTAAAAGGTTTACATTTATCCTTCTTAGACTGAGTTGGGAGTGAAACTGTTCATTTAATTAGCATACTGCTTTCCAGATGCTGTCCCACAGCCCAGATTCTACTGTGTCCTGTCCCCAGAAGCCTCAGAGGATGACTTGAACCGACTTGATTCCACGGTACTAAGAATTTTAAAACCCCATTTCATATGTGGACCCAGATGGTCTCTACCAATCAGCAGGGGGGAAAAGAGCCTTATTCTCTGCAATGATGGAATTTACTGTGTGTTAGGACTTGAGCTTTTGCTATAGAGAAAATGTTACCTCAGATTTATTTGCTCGGCTGCACTTTTGCTGGAGGACTCGTCACCTCTGACATGTTATTTCAGAAAACTGTCTTTGTTGGCATATGTCACATGCAAAGATTTTAATGGGCAGAGATAGTTGCCTTACTCTCTTGTCCTAAAGCCTGCACGTGTGTGCTCATAATAGTTCACACACTGAGTGAGGTCCCACAAAGTGGAATCTGCTGCAGGGAGAAATCAAAAAGTATAATGTGAGGGGGTATGTTTTCAATCCTGAGGTTGAGTGATGGTGCAGGGGTAGTTAGAAAAAATATTTCAAAAAATAAGAAGGAATGATTGTCTTGCTTTCTTGATATTAGGCATGTGAAGTTCTTTTCTCGAAGCCTGTCAAGTATGATGAACTTTATGCTGCACTAACAGCCCTGCTTGCAGCTGGGTCCCAGCTTGATACAGTCAGGAGGAAGGAGAACAAGAATGTGACAGCTCTGGTAAGCTTGAAGAAGCCTTAAAAAAAAAAAAAATTGCAATAGCTTGGGGAGAGTTTGGGCTATTTGCTAATTGATTACTTCTTTTTTTCTTTTTTTTTTTGGTGCTGGGGATCGAACTCACGGCCTTGTGCTTACAAGTCAGGCACTCTAACCACTGAGCTAAATCCCCAGCCCTAATTGACCATTTCTACCAGGAATTTCTTTCCGGGGTCTCATCAGTTTATCGAATATTTATTTGCAAAACTGACTGATACTTCAGTGTTTCTGTGTAGTTCGAGTGATTATTTTTACCACAGACATAATTTTACCATGTTTTTCTGTTCTTTTCGTTAGCATTGAGAGAAATGTGACTTTGAGGGTTAGCGTCCACCCAAGTGCTGTGTCTCCTGTGACTGCTCATTGATATCTGATGTTGGAAGCCTCATTCACAGTTGAGCTTTTTCTGTGGCTCTGTGAATGTATCTGTGTATTTCTAGAAGCCGTATCAGCAATTTCAGGCACACAAGGGCTGGCTGATTATGAACCTGCCAAACAGAATATCCTCTTCTCTTTTGTTAATTGGTCAATGATTACTGAGCCAGGGCATCTTTTGGGCAATAAAATGTGCATGATATGGAACAAATTATGTGTTTTTCATTGTGTGCTTTATTATTAGGCGTGTTCTCTAGAAAGGTCTGAAGAACAGACACGAGGGGTAAATCTCACTTGAAAATACAGGGAACTCCATATGATTCTATTTTGAAAGTTGCATTTGGAGTAGTTCTTGTTGTTAGGGAACTTTTAAGGCAGTACCTTGTGTTCACTCTTGACTGCTCACTCTGTGACTGCTCTGTTTCCTTGCTGCAGGAGGCCTGCGCCCTTCAATATTACTTCCTGATACTGTGGAGGATTCTAGGAATTTTGCCACCATCAAAGACTTACATGAACCAGCTAGCTGTGAACTCGCCTGAGATGAGTGAATGTGACATCTTACATACCCTGCGATGGTCGTCTCGCCTGCGCATTAGCTCCTATGTCAACTGGATAAAGGTACTTAGTGGGTCACAGGGCTGGCTGCGAAGGGGTGTTTATAACAGACATGTCCTGTGTTTATGGGGATTTGAAAGTTAATGGAAGTTTTGAACTCTCCATATTGATACCCTAAACACCTTTTTCTTGTCCAAACAGGATCACCTTATCAAACAGGGAATGAAGACTGAGCATGCTGGCTCGCTGATAGAACTGGCGTCCACCAAGTGTAGCTCAGTGAAATATGATGTTGAAATTGTAGAGGAATACTTTGCTCGACAGGTATGCTAATGTTAGAACCATAGTGATAGAACTTGACTTCTGCCACAGTCTTTGGCCACAACTAATTAACATCCTGGGCATTTTTAAAGATTTCATCATTCTGTAGCATCGACTGTACCACCATCTTGGAGCTCCATGAAATTCCTAGTCTGCAGTCTATCTACACGCTTGATGCTGCTATCTCAAAGGTCCAAGTCTCTTTGGACGAGCATTTTTCTAAGATGGCCACAGAGACTGATCCTCATAAGTCATCTGAGATCACCAAAAACCTCCTTCCAGCCACGCTGCAGCTCATTGACACCTATGCATCGTTCACTAGGTATGACGAACTCCTCACCTGAGCTCAAGCGCTGCTTGCCCTGTGCTGATCTGCCAGGGACTCAGGAGTTGCACCTTTCCCTTCTATCTGCTTAAGGCCCAGGCCCTATGTAACAGATGCAGGGTGCCTGATGAGGGTATTACAGCATAGCTCATGAGGAGTCAGAAGACAGTTTAATTTTTGTAATTCTTTAAAGTGTTTTCTAGAATTTTACTTACAGGATACAAAGAAGGATAATGTAATTTTTCTAAACACCGTCATTTCTGGTATTAACTGAAAGGAAGGCCTTTGGAAATGCTCTTTAAAATTTCATGGTACGATAGGGAAAAAAATTTCTTCATAAGTTAGTATTTTGAAATTTTGTGCTTTCTTTGAGAAACATTGCAAATTGCATGGCCTTTAGACTTTAGTCTGCAGATGGTGCTTAAAAATTTTAAAATTCAAAAGAAAAACAAAAAAAAATTTTTAAATTCATTTTCAATATATAAAAATGGGGAGAGTAGTCACAAATTGAGATTTCTGTTTTTTTTAAATGGGAAGTACTGGCAAAACTGGGCCTGACTTCCTCCAGGACAGTGAACCTTTTAGAGACAAGTGCCCAAACTGCAACCCAAAACCCACTTATTTATTGCAGAGTTCTAACACTGCAATTAAACCTGAAGACTGAGGTTTTAGTTTAGAAAAAACAACTCATACATTAATGTCTTCTGTCTTAAAAGGAAAATAACACACATGCTATAGGTTCTCCACCACTGCCCTAGGACAAATAGTGGAGGAATGGCTTTCCCTTGAGGCAGGTCCCACGTGGCCCTCATATGGTCATTTACTTTATCTGGCCCCCGTAAGATCTCACTGTTTAGCTCCTGTTATGCGGAGTTTTTATGCCGACAGGGCCCTGGGTCATTGTAAAACTTGATTAACCTTGTCTTTTAATGGGAATGCTTTGCAGTAGAGAGAGGACTGGTGATTGAGACAATTTTTTTGAACAAGTATAACTAATATAAGTGCCTGCTATGCCAGTAGCCAAAGTCGACCCAGTTATGTCCTCTGGGAGTTTCTAGGCTTCAATCTGGCCTGTTAGGCTAATACTTTCCAAAGTGAGCTGTTAATAGATATTTTTGGGCAATTAATTTTTGTGAAATGTTGGGTAAATTGAACAGGTTTTTGGTTCATTTTTTGAAGTATAATACTTCTCAGAGCCATTGATATATACAGTGCCAATGTTCCAAGGTCAGTGAAAGAGGATAGATACAGTATTTGCTGTTGCCCCAATTTGTTTGTCATGGAATTATGTTTTTGGAACATTTCAGAGGATAAGATAATCTTTGGGAAACAATTACTGTGTTACCCATTGGAATTCTTGCGAAGAGACTGGCACTGTCAACTATATTTAATAGGTTAGGAAACTGATTTACAGGCTTTTCAATTTCTTTAGGGCAGGTTTCTCCTGATGGGATTAGATTCCTGCAACTTCTCCTACCCTTCTCTCCTCACCTTATTTTCTGTAGGGCCTATTTGCTGCAGAACTTTAATGAAGAAGGAACCACTGATAAACCTCCCAAGAAGAAACTGCATGGCTTTGCTGCTGTTTTGGCCATTGGCTCTAGTAGGTGTAAGGCGAACACTCTGGGTAAGTGAATGAATATACTTCTGAATAATTCCATCAGTACTACTGCTCTCTCTGTACCTGTCTACTGGTGTTTAAAATTTATTGTAGCCTTTCTGTGTGTCAAGAATTTATATAGGTTTATCTACTTTGATCTTCACAATAACCCTTTGAAGTATTACTATCTTTTCTTTGTCTATTAAGAAACCGAAGTTTAGAAAGGTTATTTTTCTCAGATTCTACATCTTGCAAATGATAAAGCTGAGATCTAAACCAAGATCATTGGTTCCAAACTATGAGACTATTTGGCCTGTATCATACATCTGTGTTCTTCTTTTTTATTTATGGTGGTTAAGAAACCAGTCTACTATAACTTCATGCTTAGGAAAATCTCTTTCTTGGGTTAGGAATGATCTGGTAGGAATTTAGGGTGGAAAAATCAAAGGACTTGAGCAGGGTTAGAGATTGGTACAGAAATTACCCTTGGAAATTCACAGTTTTTGTGTCTCCTTAATGTCAAGCTTTAAATATTCTTGATGTGCAGAGCCTCAGTGCTGCTTCGTTGATTGCTGTTAATGTACATTAGTGATCCCACCCCTTAAGGTTTAGCTTTAGGAGGAAACAGATCAAAACCACACCTGCTCATAGAAAGGGGAGCGGATGTTTACTGGTGATTTTAGCCTGACTCGCTCAAATGACTCCTGCTTACTTTGTTTTCAGTTGTCTTGTTTTTCTTTTTTTTTTCTTCAGTTGTCTTTACTTGCAAGGTTAGAAAGTGAACATGATGGAAAATGAAAACCTTAAAATTGAGATTATTAGCTGTTAAGCAGTTAGCTGGTCCTTGGACATAGCATTGCGATTAAAATATCAATCTAAAGTTGTCTTAGTAATTATTTTGGCAGATTGGGCTTCTTTCTGTATTTGGGCTTGGCTTTTACAATGCTATGCTTCTTTCTTGTCCTTTCTGTTGCCTCCAGGTCTGACACTGGTTCAGAATTTGCCATCGTCGGTGCAGGCTGTATGTGAATCCTGGAATAATATTAACACTAACGAATTTCCCAATATTGGATCCTGGGTGAGTCTCTGTGTGTTCCAGGGGTAGAAATGCTGAGCACAGGCTATTCTGTGTTACTCTTTTTTTTTTTTAATTTTAATTTTTTTATTTTATTAGTATGTGTTTGCAGTATGTAGCATTTATATTCCTTGTGCAGAGTTGGTACATACACATAGTACACCTTAGTTTTTTCATCTCCCTTCTTTCCCCTCCCTTCTCCCTTGCTCCATCTCGTGTATTCTGTGTTTGTCTTTAGGTTTAAACTAGTGCCCAAGAGATTTTCATGTATTACAACAGTATTTTCTACGGCTGAATCAACAGTGCATTTAATTACCCGAGTGATTTTCATGTAGTCCTTCTACTTAGATGCCCACGTTACTAGAAAACTTTGGTTTCTGCCCCCGGAATATGATGATTAAATGTATTAAATATAAAGTCCCAGCACTTTATCTGGCATATAAATTCTCAATAGACACTAACTATTTCATTTTTATGTTATGTAGCAGGGACTTCTTCCTTTTCTCATGATTATGGGGTAGCTTTTAGGTTCTCTATGCTTTCAGATACTATCAAGTCTCTGTCAGTTTACTTGATCTTTGTGTATGTTCTACTCAGACTGCCTTTATTAACAGATTATTCTGTTGTAGTTCTTTGGAAGAGTGAAGTGCTATACTCTTATTATCCCTGCTTTGTAATTGTGAACTTTGTTTATACCACCTAAAGCTGTGGAGTGCAACTATAATTATGATCTTTCTAATGGAGTCCAGATACATTGCAAAATCCGTTCTCCTCAGTCATTACAAATAATGGTTTTACTCTTAAATATCGGGTGTTATATATTCCAGTCATTTGGAATTGGTATTATTTGTTGTTGTTGTTTTGTTTGTGGTACTGGGGCAGAACCCAGAGCCTTGTGCATGCTAGGCAAGTGCTCTACCGCTGAGCCATACCCACCTCCCCCTTTTTAAATTTCATTTTGAGCCAAGGCTCACTAAATTGTCCAAGTTGGCTTTGAGCTTGTGTTCCTTTTGCCCCAGCCTCCTAAGTAGCTGGGATTACAGACCTGCACCACTGCACATGGCATATTTGTGTATTTGTTAACTTTGTACTAAGTAAAGTTTGTGAGTTTCTGTCTCTTCTCACCCTACTTTCCTTCCCAGGTTGAATAGCAGTATACGCTGAATGGAGACTGCTGTTCATAGATCTCAGTGGACCCTTAGTTTCTGTCAGAACTTCCCCCCCACCAAAGAATTTTTTCCGTGGTAGATGGTCTTTCCATTTCTGATGTGCTTCCTTTCAGCGCAACGCCTTTGCCAATGACACCATCCCTTCTGAGAGTTACATCAGTGCTGTGCAGGCTGCTCACCTGGGGACTCTTTGTGGCCAAAGTCTGCCTCTGGCTGCTTCTCTGAAGCACACTCTGCTCTCACTGGTCCGGTTGACTGGAGATCTGATTGTGTGAGTACCTGGTACCTCATCCTCAGAAAACCTGTCCGTGTGCTATTCTAGCTAAAGGAGGACAGTGAGAATTTCTGTACCATAGTGTGTATCTTGTATCCTTGTGTGTGTCCAGAGAACCTTTGCTTTTAGAGTAGAAGCTAAGTGTTTAACCTAGAGTAATATATACTTTATTTATTTATTTATTTGGGAGTGCTGGGGATCGAACTCAGGGCCCTGCGCTTGCTAGGCTAGCACTCTACTACCTGAGCTAAATCGCAACCCCTTTTTACTATTTTTGTGTGTTTTTGAGACAGGGTCTCACTTTGTTGTTTAGGCCGAGCTTGAACTCAGCATGTAGTTTTGGCTGGTCTTGAACTCATGGCAGTTTTCCTGCCTCAGCCTCCCGAGTGCTGGGATTATGGGTGTGCACCACTACCATGCCCGACTGGAATGATTTTTAAAAACTCAGATCTGAAGGGTGGCAAGTACCACCCCTTCTCTTTCACAGAAGGCAGATTGTCTTTAAACCATATTGTGATTTGGAGGTGCTTGGGGTTTAAATTTTAAAGTGCTAGTAACAGATTATTTGGTAATGTTTCTTCATAATCATTGGGGGAGTTAGACTCTGTTATCTTGAGGAATAGGTCAGGACACCAGAGGGATGATTTGTCTTCTTGTGCGTAGGTCACAGGTATAGTCAGTCATAGATTGAACTGCATTAAAAGTAGTCCAGATTCCTGATAGTGCTACAGAACTCTAGGATGGGTTACTTTCTTAAGTTTTAGTTAGGTTTTTTTTTTAATATTACAAAATCATCTAATATTAATTCGACAGTTTGATAAATAGGTTTTCCATATTTTTTGCTTTTGATGTAATAGTGAAAGAGAGTATGAAACCGTATGATTGTACGCATATAGAAAGCCAGAACCCCAAAATCAAAGCCCTCTCCCCTGTAGAGCTGACTTACCCTCCATCTGCCTTGCCTTGCTTTGGACGGCTGTGTTTACTAACTCGGTTCCGTTTACTTTGCTGAAGGTGGTCTGATGAGATGAACCCGCCGCAGGTCATTCGGACCCTGTTACCACTTCTTTTGGAGTCGAGCACTGAGAGTGTTGCGGAGATCAGTAGCAACTCCCTGGAACGCATCTTGGGCCCTGCGGAGTCTGACGAGTTCTTGGCTCGTGTTTATGAGAAGCTGATCACTGGTTGTTACAACATTCTGGCCAATCACGCAGATCCCAACAGGTGAGACTGGTGGAGGGAGCGGTTCGGTTCCTGTGACCTGCTCTGGCTGGCAGTGAGGTGTGCCACGGTGGCTTCCTTTGAGCTGTTAGCTGATAGCTTGTAGTTACATGCTCCAGCAGGAAATTCTGAGCTTGAAGAGTATTTGAAAGTTAATTCAGAGCTTCTCTGATTAACTTTCAGGAATAAATGTTGACAGAGTGGAAGCTTTAAATGTTCAGATTTGGAGACTTAAATAGTTCAACAAGTCATTATTGAGCGCTGCAGTGGCTGTGTTGGAGGTGTACAGTGGCACTGCACATTAGGTTCTGATGTTTTTGTGATTGTGCTTAGGAAATGGGTGGTCTGTGGAATTAGGAGTTCCCCCACATTGTTCAACTTTGATACTGTGGAATTAGGAGTTCCCCCACATTGTTCAACTTTGATAACGCAGGTCATGTTGAAGTAGGTGAGCCGTGAAAAATAGTTCCGTTGCTCTTTTAATCTACTGTGAACTGTATGCATAAAGGATCCAGCTGTTGGGATTTCTTGTCTCCTTCTTGTTGAGGAGTCCAGGTTTTTATCAGGGACTCTCTTTTTACTTTTTCTTCTTCCTTTTCTCTTCTTTTTTTAATCATAAGAAATTTGAGATAATTTACAGAAATTATTCATTCAAAGCATCCCCCCTCCCCAATCACTAGCTGAATGTGGATTAGAAGTCAAGGGTTCAACCAGGCATGTTGGCCCACACCTGCAATCCCAGCAATTGGGAGGCTGAGGCAGGAGGATCACTATCACTGGGAGTTTGAGGCTAGCCTGGGCTATATAGTGAGTTGAAGTCCAGCCTGAACTACATAGTGAGACCCTGTCTCAAAAAATCAAAAACAAAAAAACAAAAGTCAAGGGTTCAGATGCCTTTCCTGTTTAATTTCCTAGGAAAGAAGGTAGTAAAATAAAATTAAGGAGCTACTGTGGGTTCATTAAACACTTACTGAATACCTACTATGTGCTAGTCTTTATGCTGAGCTTCCGATAACGTAAGTGGACATTGCCCTCAAGGTCTAGTCTTGAGCTTTTTCAGAGTCAATAGGAAGAGAGCTTTGAAACAGCTCTCATTAGTGGGATTTACTTTTTCCTTCTGATCTTCAGTGGACTGGATGAATCCATCTTGGAGGAATGTCTCCAGTATTTGGAAAAGCAACTGGAAAGCAGCCAGGCCCGTAAAGCTATGGAGGAGTTTTTCTCTGACAGGTGAGCCATACTTCTGCTGTTCTCAGTGTGTTTTGTGAAAGGTTCCTGAAGTTAAAGTGCTGTTTATGTTGACTTGTGTGTTCTTGTCAGGTAATGTATGAGGCTTCTTACGTCTCTCTCTTGAGGATGATTTGAATTAATTTCTGACTCTAGGATCATTTTGAGGGACTGGATTTCATGAACACCTTGTGTAGTTGACTCACAAGGGACTATTTTCCCTAAAGAAGAAGAGATTGTGAAGAAACAGAAATGGATTCCTTTTATGTGAGCTTAATGTGTTTCTTCCATTTTCCCCCCTCCCGCCTTACAGTGGAGAACTTGTGCAGATCATGATGGCAACAGCCAATGAGAACCTCTCTGCTAAATTCTGTAACCGAGTCTTGAAATTCTTCACCAAACTCTTCCAGCTGAGTGAGTGACAGCTTTTGGTAATCTTCTTATGGGAACTTTGATGTCCAGCTAATACTATGCCTATCTTCTGCCCGAGTTTAACTGCAGCATGAAAATGCTAACAAGTGGAGAGAATCCCTCAGAGAAAGTTTGGAACGAAGTGGAAACTTGCTTGAAGGCTTCCCCCCTTTTCTGCCTCTCAGACTGCTCCTTCCTTGCCTTTCCCTGGCCCTTCACTGATTGTAGCTTCCTGGTCTGTTTCCAGCGGAGAAGAGCCCTAACCCAAGTCTTCTGCATCTCTGTGGCTCACTGGCACAGCTGGCTTGTGTGGAGCCTGCGCGTCTGCAAGCCTGGCTCACTCGCATGACTACATCGCCCCCAAAAGACTCCGATCAGCTGGATGTAATTCAGGAGAACCGGCAGCTGTTGCAGTTACTGACCACATATATTGTTCGGGAAAACAGGTTAAATAACCGCATGTGTGTCGTATGTCCCTGCTAACCCTAGAAGTAGGTGCACAGCATTGAAAACTGTCTTGTCTTCAGGCATCGGTCTTAGCATTTTCCTGTTTCCCTCTGGTAGACTCCCAGCATCTAGTGTAGCTTGTTGATTTTTCCCATGGGAAAAAAACTTCCAGAATGACTTGGCCTGTCAGTTGGCAGTCTGAGTGAACCTTTTGTGCTCTAGTTGCTCAAGTCCAGAGCTGCGGTTGGAGTATATAATCATGTATTTAGTATTTAGTTTAAAATTTAATTACTCTTACAAATTTGAAATACACAGAGTTGGATTCCTGTTGGTAACTCACCAGTTTGCTCTTCCTTTTCTACCAGCCAAGTTGGAGAAGGTGTGTGTGCTGTGCTTCTGGGTACTCTGACCCCCATGGCGACAGAGATGCTGGCCAATGGGGACGGGACCGGCTTCCCCGAACTCATGGTTGTCATGGCCACCCTGGCCAGTGCGGGTCAAGGTGCCGGTCACCTGCAGCTTCATAATGCTGCTGTGGACTGGCTGGGCAGATGGTAAGATGATGAAACTGGAGGAACCTCATCTGTAGGTTACCACATTGTGTTTGGAAAAGAGAAGGGTACTTGTAGGTTAGTTTCTTTGTGGTTCAGAGTGAATATAAAAGAAATCTGAATCTCTACCTTTTTGAAGTTTAAGGTGGTAACTAATACTCTGTTCATATTAGACTTCATTATCATCATTTTCTTATTAGAGTTTCCTGTACATAATTTCCCAGGGGAAATCTTGGGAAAGTATATCGAATGTCAGTGATAATTCTAAGACCAGAGCACCCCAAACTGTGTAACTATGTATTACTTAAACCTAGTTTTCTAAGAGTACTTTGGCTTCACAGTATTCACAGATTAATTCAAGGCTTATGAAGACGCTTCCTTTCTTTGGTGCTGGGGCTGAGGTTTTAGCTCAGTGATTAGAGTGCTTGCCTAGCAAGCGCAAGGCCCTGACTTTGATCCCTGGCACACACACACACACACACACACACACACACACACACAAAAATTAGATTATTATGGTAATAGTTGCCCCACCCTTTCTTTGGTGCCTTAGATAATTTTGTATCCACCCCCTTTTTTTTTCCTTTGGGATAGCAAGAAATACCTGTCACAGAAGAATGTGGTTGAGAAGTTAAATGCCAATGTGATGCATGGGAAGGTAAGAGAAGTGAGATGTGACAGCGGGAGTGAAGAGACAATGATTTCTTGGTTGGGTGGAAGATTTTCCTTTCTGTGGCTTCTGTCCTCGGCTAGCTTCAGTGTACAGATTAAGGGTGATAATCTCAAAGATCTGGTATGCAGTTGTTAGCTCTGGGCCCTTAGGCCTCTTCTAGGAGCCAAAAAGTGATAAGAAGCAGGGTTGGGATCTAGTTCAGTGGTGGAGCACTTGCCTAGGAAGTGCAAGGCCCTGAGTTTGATCCCTAGCACCGCCCCGCCCCGCCCAAAGTGGCAAGAAGGAAATGTTCTGGTAAATAAACATCCAACAGAACCCTTAAAAATGTAACTTCCAGTAAGATCCTGTTGTGTTATAAAGAGCTCCCCGCTCATACCCTGGCTCTGGGCATGCTGCGTGGGTTACAGACTGTATCCTCAGCTCCCCTCCAAATGGTAGAATAGCCTAATACGCTGCAGATTCAGGTTCCTGTGCTGAGAAAAATGGTTTGAGACTGATAGAAATCTTGCATTCAGGCATTTTCCTCACCTGCCTAACCTATGAACCTGACATGGTGGTTAGAAACAGAAAATTGACCTCTGAGACCCACCATGGTACCATTTATTTCTCCCTCATTTCTTGCTAATCATCCTTTGGCAGAAATATCAGGGTGCAGAAGAAGGAACTTAGGAATCCGTCTTTAATGCCAGACTATTTGGATATTTTTAAGGAAATACGAGAAATGGTTTATTGAACGATTTTTCTCTTGATTGCTGATACTATTCCTTTCCTTTTGTATTAGAAACTAATTAAAATGACTTTAGCTAGTGGTTAAAAAATGTTACTGCTACTGAAAGATGCTAATGAGAGCTTCTTCATAGTTATAATCTGGCCTTTTCTCGAATGATTTTGATCTCAGTTTTACTCCATCCTCCCAATTTGAATTCAGCTTTATCTTGTAAGACTTAGGAAGAGTTATCTTTTTCTTCAGAATAAATGAATATACACTAATTCGACGTAATTTACTAACTAGCTGTGTGCAAGACAGTGGTAAGAGCTAGTCAAATAGATAATTAAAACATTGGTTTTCTTCATCTTTATACTGTTCCCCTGATAATTAAGTTTATTGGAAAGAGCTTGAGAAAATACAGTTTACATAAGACTTGGAGAACTGAAGTTTTCGTGGGGTTGTTGTCTTCTTTTGCAGCATGTGATCATTTTGGAGTGCACATGCCATATTATGTCTTACTTGGCTGATGTCACAAATGCCCTGAGCCAGAGTAACGGTCAAGGCCCCAGTCACCTCTCTGTGGATGGGGAAGAGCGAGCCATTGAGGTGGACTCAGACTGGGTAGAGGAGTTGGCCGTGGAGGAGGAAGATTCGCAGGCTGAGGATTCAGTAAGTGCTAAGCACCCTTGAAGTCAGCCTCTTCAAGCAATGACTAATTCCAGCTCCTTACAGACTTCAAAACTCTTCTGCTGCTGCTTTCTTCCAGCTCGCATACCTCATGCTAAACTTGGCTGTGGGGAGGCCATGGGGAGCTAATCTCTTGGGGAACGGACATTTCAATAAGTATATGCCTTTTAGGGGCTGGGGATTTAGCTCAGTGATTAGAGTGCTTGCCTTGCAAGCACAAGGGCCTGAGTTCGATCCCCGGCACCACAAAAAAAAAAACAAAAACAAAACAAAACAAAACAAAAAGTATATGCCTTTTATCCAGAGTCACTTGTCCTACTTCTTCAGACTTTATTTTACACTCAAAATACAACTTCAGGGATGAGTGTTTCAAGGGGTTGCGGGAGCTCCTTTTAGAGAAGTTTAGTTTTTTGCTTAACCACAAAGCCCTAAAGTTGCAACTGAATGTGCTCTGTATTTTCAGCCAGCTAGCCGTTTCTAGTTGGGGCAGGTTTTTATTGGTCACTGATGGCCTTCATAGGGTGTTGGAGCAGATGTGTTTTTGTGCCTGTTTATATGGAGGGATAGATTTCTGATTAGAACACTTCTCTTTGAAGGATGAAGATTCTCTTTGCAATAAACTCTGCACTTTCACCATCACACAGAAAGAATTCATGAACCAGCACTGGTAAGAGTTCTTCCTCTTAGGTGTAGGTTTGCTGGGCCTTGATTGTTGACACTTCTGAGCTTATTTGCTGGTTCTTGTTCTTCATAGGTATCACTGTCACACTTGCAAAATGGTGGATGGGGTGGGCGTATGCACAGTATGTGCTAAGGTGTGCCACAAGGATCACGAGATTTCATATGCCAAGTATGGATCCTTCTTCTGTGACTGTGGAGCCAAGGAAGATGGCAGCTGTTTGGTGAGAGATTTCGAACCTTCACTGTCCATGAAGGGTGACTTGTTAGTGACATAGGTGTACTCAAGCCAAACTGGGACATTCCTACATCACCTCCATGGGTATCTGAGTCTAGGAATGTGTTCTTGTTCTGTTACTGATTGTCTATACCACTGAAGCCTAATCACGTAGAATATTAGAACTAATGGGATAATGAGCCATCTTGCAGGGATCTTGTAGACTTCCCTGCAATTTCAGGTGTTATAATCAAGCCCTGATGCTATCAGTAGGCAACAGTTAGATATTAGGTCAGTACCATGTATTTAGGCTTTTGAATAACATGTACATGATGCTTAGCCTATTTCTTCTTTGGCTCCAGTATTGTAGGCAGTATTTCATGTGTTTGCAGCAAGAACTTAGGGACCCTGACATGTTCTGTCCTAGGCTCTGGTAAAGCGAACTCCTAGCAGTGGCATGAGCTCTACCATGAAAGAGTCAGCCTTTCAGAGTGAACCCCGGGTTTCCGAGAGTCTGGTGCGTCACGCCAGCACATCGCCAGCTGATAAAGCCAAGGTCACCATCAGTGACGGGAAGGTCGCTGATGAAGAGAAGCCCAAGAAAAGCAGCTTGTGCCGCACAGTAGAGGGCTGCCGAGAGGAGCTGCAGAATCAGGTGGGTTTACTGGTGGTCCCTAGAAGAGTAGACACAGCCGGAGCCTGGTGAGCTGGAGTGAGTCAGAGACACGTGAGGCTCTCCTGGTAACTCTTCTTCTTCCTCCAAGTTTACCCCTCTGTAGTGCAAACATGACTAACGTGTCTTGTCGGTTTCTCAAGAAGGGTTTATGACTGAGGAGTTTTGGGTGTACTGTGGGCATTGGTGGGAGGGTAGCTCTTAGTTGTATAGTACTCTAGAGCAACCTTTCTTGGCCAGGTTTGTTATTTGAAGCCCAGCATGTAGAAAAGTATTTGAGTCATTATTTCCTCAATTTTCCCAACCTGTATGTATGGGAAAGAAGTTAGCCGAGTGTTGGGTGCCTTGGATCATTCGGGTATCTCTGGGACATCTGGTTTAGAAAGATTTCTTTAGAGCTAGTCGCACAATAGCGTATTGACTGGAATCAGATAACAGAGAGAACGAGACGATGGTTAGAATATCCACCTGGAAGTAAGGAAACTGAATTCTGAATATATGTAGGTAGTGGCAAGATTATTATGAGTATGACCTGTTATTTGTGGTTTGCTTTTTTTTTTCACTTTTGTATTTTGATTTTTCTCAGGCCAATTTCTCCTTCGCTCCTCTTGTGTTAGACATGCTCAATTTCCTCATGGATGCCATTCAGACCAATTTTCAGCAGGCTTCAGCTGTGGGGAGCAGCAGCCGGGCACAGCAAGCCCTCAGTGAGCTGCACACAGTGGACAAAGTGGTTGAGATGACAGACCAGCTGATGGTGAGCATGCCAAGGGTGGTTGTAGGGACCGGCAAGTTGATTCTAAAGTATGTTAGATCCTCAGACGAATACACTTAGCAGCCAATCTCAGGCTACTCAGAATTTAGGATCTATAATATGATATCCCCACCATTCTATGAACAACATAAAATCAGCATTTGAGGTGGATTTCAATAGAAGGGAATCCAGGGTCATAACCTAGGAAAAGCAACAAGATATATCACGTACAGGTACAAATCCCCTATGATGAATGTTATCACTATGTACGTCTAAAATGTACCATTAAAATAAAATTTAAAAAAATCATAACCCAGGAAATACATTCTCTTTATTAATTCACATGAGTATGAACCCCTAGATGTGGGGAATTCCATTTTGGAGTAATTATAAATTTCTTTATATAAATAATAAACCTCTTTACTGAATCTTTTCCCTAAGAGTCATCTAGCTTGCCAAATAGTATTTATTCTCTTTCCTAAATAGCCTTTTGGGTAATTATCTTTTAGTTCTTCATATGACATGAATATGAGACATAAGTCATTATCTACTTTAAAACCAGTGCTCAGCACTGAATATAGGATTTATGGTGTGACCTTCTTGGCCTTTTTAACAGCAGTAGAAGGTAGTGGAAAGTAAAGTGCAGGCAGTTTCAAAAGAGAAGCGAATAAGTATCTCTCACAAGGTCGTTATTGTTAAGGGAATAATACTCACTTGGAAATACACACATACAGATATATTTTGATATTTTTGAAAAATCAAAAAAATATCAGTTTTAGAGCAGTAGTTTTTAGACTTTTAGATATTAAAGAAGTAAAATATTAAAGTTAGGCTGATGATGCATAATATCGCTGACTTTTTTCCTGGTTAGATCAATGAAATAAAAATTTCATTTATCATCGTTATATAAGAGAAAGTACATTTTAACATTTTACAAAAGGCTGGTACATACTTAAATATAAAGTTTAGCTTAATGAAAAATTCACTGTGGTATTCTTACTGGACTGATTGTAACTGACAGACTTAACAAGCCGTGGTTGGGTTGGAGGTTGAAATCCATTGTTTTTGAATTATGCAGAGTGTCAGTGATCACTTGATTTTATTTGCTGTGTTACTTCCTGCTTTCTCTGTTTTTATCTTTGTCAGGTTCCCACATTAGGCTCTCAGGAAGGTGCCTTTGAGAATGTTCGTATGAATTACAGCGGAGACCAGGGCCAGACCATACGGCAGCTGATCAGTGCCCATGTGCTCAGGCGGGTGGCTATGTGTGTGCTTTCTTCACCCCATGGACGCCGCCAGCATTTGGCTGTTAGCCATGAGAAGGGCAAGGTGAGTCCTATGATTTATTCCCATTCATTTTAGGTCATGTTTGTCTTAAATGCTAAGCAAAACAGTAAGTGACCTATTTTGAGTGATGCTCAGATTGGCTATCCATGGGAAAAAGTCCACTGAGTTCTGAGAGTTCTTTAGGGACAGATCTCATTGAGCTTTTTTGTTTTTGAGCCTTGAGTTACTTGGTTAAACCTGGAGCTGATATGTGTAGAACGAAAACTGTTTCTAATCGAGAAGCTCCCTCTCAAAGATACCCATCATGCCCCTAGAAAGGCAGTGGCCAGCAGGTACTTAGGACAGCGTGGCTCATCGTCTCATCCAGCTTGGTCCCGTGGAGGAAGCAAGCTGAGAAGCAAACACCCTCATAGAAGGACTCCATGGTCCTTATTTAGTCCTTCCCTGCCCTCTCAGCCCTCTAAGGACATAGGGAAGTTTATGTTTTATAGAACTAGTAGAAGTTGGAAGAGTGCTAGTATCTTAACTCAGGTTATTTTGGCCTCTCTCATCACTACTATTTTTGTTTTTACCTTAAGGGAAAGTGTGATAGTCCTAAAAACAGCCACAGATGATTTCAGAAACAAGTTCTTAGAAAAGTAGAGAAGGGCAGAGGGCAGTGTTATGTTGGATTATTTTGTGAAATGATTCTGTAAAAAAAAGTTGATTTCATTACTCATTTTCCTCTCCTTACTGAAATGAGCGAAAGACCTGCCATGTCTTTCTGCCAGGAGAAGCAGAAATGTATTTGTCCAGAAGTTTCCTAGGAGACTTTTCCACTGCAAAAGCCCACGGAGTAGCATCCCTATTGAAGGTGGTGTTGTTTCTTGCTTTGCATTCTCTGAGAGGATGTGGGTTAAGAATAAACTGGTAATGGTTGCTTTGCAGATCACTGTTCTGCAGCTTTCTGCACTCCTGAAGCAAGCAGATTCCAGCAAGAGGAAGTTGACTCTGACCCGCTTGGCTTCTGCCCCAGTTCCCTTTACTGTGTTGAGCCTCACTGGAAATCCCTGCAAGGAGGACTACCTGGCAGTTTGTGGGCTGAAGGTGAAAGTCCTGATCCAGCTTTGATTACCATTAGCTGTGGTAGTGAACTTCTCTCTCACCCTCAGCACTTTTTCTTACTCATTGTTGAGATGAAAACTTAAAAGATTGGCATGCAAAAGAAATCTTGCTTTGAACTTAACTTCCTCTAGGTCTTCCAGATTTCTCCTGTGTTGTGAACAGCCTGCATATGTTCTGGAAACCTGAATGTGTTACTAGAGAGTTTAAATGCTGTCTGAGACTCGCAGGGACTGTTAGGGAGAAAGGAGACACAGGAGCTCTGAAATGAATTAGCCTAATTTCCAGATCATCTCTCAACCATTTCATTCCCTATTGTGTGTCCAGGACTGCCACGTGCTCACCTTCAGTAGCTCGGGCTCTGTGTCGGATCACTTGGTGCTGCATCCCCAGCTGGCCACAGGGAACTTCATCATCAAAGCTGTGTGGTTACCTGGCTCTCAGACTGAGTTGGCAATTGTCACTGCGGACTTTGTCAAGGTACGGCTATGGTTCTGTGTTTTAACCCAGAATGTCTGATACTCATTATGTTCTCATAATACTTTAAATTTCTTCCAGAAATTAAAAATAAAATGTCAGCATATTTTGTTGCTTTTCGTTATGCTGCTGAGTAGGGTGGGCGTTCTCTGTCTGGAGGTGATAATGGAATTGATTCAGTTTCTGCCCTCGCAGTACCAAGTGCACACGGGTTATTTCATTCGTTACAGAATTTATTTGTATGCATTTCTCCTCTACTCTTTTCTTGAGGGAGAATATAAGATTTTTATCTTTTTATGCCATGCACCAAACCAGAGTGGTTCAGCCCCTCAAACTACTGACAAAGGGCAGAAGGAGTCTTACTGCCACCACTGGAACTGCAGACAACAGAGCCTGCCACAGTGAGCGTGTCAGCCACTGTTTAATAGTTCTTCTCTTGACCTAAAGTCCATCCTGTCAACAGGACAATATCCTTGGCTAAGGATTCTCATTTTGTAGGTGCTTATTGAGTAGAGAGTGAATACACACTACTCCCCAAGTACAGCTATTAGAATACACCACGATATTTTGGGAATGGGACTGAAATAAATTGCCCTTCACCTTTTCTCTGTCCTGCAGATCTATGATTTGTCTGTGGATGCCCTGAGTCCAACCTTCTACTTTCTCCTACCAAGCTCCAAGATAAGAGATGTTACCTTCCTTTTCAACGAGGAGGGAAAGAACATCATTGTTATAATGTCTTCAGCTGGGTACATCTATACTCAACTCATGGAGGAGGCCAGCAGCGCGCAGCAGGGACCCTTCTATGTCACTAATGTACTGGAAATCAGTCATGAGGACCTGAAGGTTAGAGCATGCGTTACCATTTCTTTCTGTTCTAGAGGTAGTTCAGTAACTTCTCTGCTGTCCTTTTTTTCTTTTTCTTTCTTTATTTGTACTTCCAACTTTTTACCTAATAGCAAAAACTCTTACTCTTCATGACTGCACTGATTGAGCTTGCCTAGAGTGTGAGAGCACTGCTCAGGATTTAAAACTATCATCAGCGTGACCTGGAAGCTGGTAGCCCAGACAACAGGGAAGTTAACTCACACGTGTGTTTCTGCCCCTATAGGACAGTAACAGCCAGGTGGCAGGGGGCGGCGTGTCTGTGTACTACTCTCACGTGCTGCAGGTGCTGTTCTTCAGCTACTGTCAGGGCAAGTCGTTTGCAGCCACCATCAGCAGGACGACGCTGGAGGTGTTGCAGCTGTTCCCCATCAACATCAAGAGGTGGGGACGAGCCTCGAGTGTCCACCTCCCACAAGGCCTCACCGTGGGGCCACTCCACTCCCCTCCCAAGCACTGGGCCTTGTCTTGAGTCTGCAAAGCTTACTTTTCCCCGGCATTCCTCCTTCCTCGCTAGCTGCCTTTAAAATCAACCAGCATCCAGGTTTGGCTGGCGGGGCCACATGCGTGGGTTTTCCTCCACCACGAAGACTCCCAGCTGTAGGAGAGAGGGAGAGAGTTGGAGGGTTGGGGGAGGGAAGCTACAGTTCCACAGAAAGAAAACCTAAAGTCAAGGCAGCAAGTATGATTTTAATAGTTACTAAGTTCGAGAAGAGAATATAGATGTCTCCTAGCCTGTCATCTTCCATTTTCCCTCTGGCAGCAGACTTTCTCTGTCATTCAATAGAACATGGTATTGGAACTGAGAGGTGGGGACTTTCATCAAGTTTCCTGATAATGAGTACATAAATTTGTAGATTTTATTTAGGGAGAAGAGGCTTAGTCGTTCTTATCTGCCACTGAAGAGCCATATGGCACTTTCTCAGGCTTTTTTTCTGGGGAGTACATGGTTTGGGATGAAATAAAATGGCCACTGATTCACGTGTAACTTGATGTAGATGGAGATCCCTCATAGGACGCTAGGTCATCGGCTTTAGGCAAGTCCTTGGTGCCATGCAGTTGACAGGCACATCGGGCCACCTGTTAGTGCTTGGAGGCCCACTTTGTGGATTTTAAATGAGGACTCCTCTTAGGGGCATACACTGGAGTATCTGAGAGTGTCCCCATGACTCCTTGGATAATCGGGATCCTTAGCCAAGGATTCCAGTTGTTCCAGTTGTGTCAATAGTGAGGAAGGACATTAGGTCAAGAGAAGAACTATTAAATGGTGCTTGTCATGCTAACTGGCCAGTTTTGTTGTCCGCAGTTCCAATGGTGGCAGTAAGACTTCGCCTGCCCTTTGTCAGTGGTCTGAGGTCATGAACCACCCTGGTCTGGTGTGTTGTGTCCAGCAGACAACAGGTGTGCCACTGGTGGTGATGGTGAAACCAGACACTTTTCTTATTCAGGAGATTAAGACTCTTCCTGCAAAGGCGAAGGTCAGTGCCAGAGTCTCGCGTCACTTGACTGTGAACATGGTCTGTTGTTACGAGTCCTGCACCCCTTCCCGTTTGAAGCCAGGTGCTTCTCTGCCTCTCTCTCCGTGGGTTCTGAGCTATAGGTGTAGGATCTAACCCCTTCCTCTCTCCCTTCCTTTGTTCTTTCCTTTTCCAGATCCAAGATATGGTTGCCATCAGGCACACGGCCTGCAATGAACAGCAGCGTACAACCATGATCTTGCTGTGCGAGGACGGTAGCCTGCGCATTTACATGGCCAATGTGGAGAACACCTCGTATTGGCTGCAGCCATCCCTGCAGCCTAGCAGTGTCATCAGCATCATGAAACCTGTGCGGAAGCGCAAAACAGCCACAATCAGTAAGGCCCCATCTGCATTCTTGTGAGAAATGAGCATGGCAGATTTTTAGACAGAGTAGTTGCTGCAAATACAAGCAAAGGAATGGTGATTGTTCTGCATACATGTTCAGTGAAGTTACAGATAGGTGCTAGCTAGTTTCCTGAAAGCAAAGGTACCAAATGGCAGGTGCCTATTGCCTATCCACTGCAGGTCAGCAGTTCTTTGGTGTCCTGTAAAGAGTGACGCCTTTGGCCTTGTTTGAGGAATTCTCTTTCTGGACTTAGGGTGGATGGCTTGCTTGCAAGATTGAACTGATTACAGAGTAGATCCCTTCAGTTGGTTAATTATCCCCTGAGTAGTACGGAATCTAGCCCGGATGTGTGTGCTGGGATCCTTCTTCCTGGCAGATAGAGGATACTTCAAGGAAGAGAAGGCTTCAATTCGGAGTGAGTGAAGCCAGCCTAGCAAAGACCATTGCAGGGGTCATCACGTTAACTTTAAATTGGCTCTAGAATCTGTGTTCGAGATAATGGCCTAAGTCATCCAACCGTAAGGAAATGGCCTCTCTTGTTTTTTGTAAATAAACTAGAGCCCATTCTTGTTAACCATACACCCAACAGCAATACCAGATTTGTTTGTTTTACTAGGTCATATGGTTAGCGATAATGACTGCTGGAGAGCTAACCATGTGTAGGTATTATGCTGATGTGAACCCCATAATCCATAGTTTGCTTAGAGTGTGTGTGGTTTAGTCTGGGAGGAGTCTCTGGCTGCGGACCATGAACAGAGGTGCTAGAGACTGCACACGCCAAGGCAGTCTGGCAACCTGGTGCTGTTCTCCTCAGCGACCCGCACGTCTAGCCAGGTGACTTTCCCCATTGACTTCTTTGAACACAATCAGCAACTGACAGATGTGGAGTTTGGTGGTAATGACCTCCTACAAGTCTACAATGCACAACAAATAAAGCACCGGCTGAACTCAACTGGCATGTATGTGGCCAATACCAAGGTGAGGACTGTGCTGGGCTGGGTTCAGTCCCTGGGCAGAAAGACTTGTAATCATTGTGGTCTGAGAACGTGTCCTCTTTTAGAATGCAAGTATGAAGCATATGCTTTGAGTCACTAGCCCTTTATTTTGGTTAAATGGTCAGGAATATTTGATTATTCTCACTCACATGTTGAAGGACTCACATCCCAGAAGGCAAAGTTTCCCCCATTTCCAGCAGGGTGGTGCAGAGGGCGGCAGGTGGTTGGTAATGCTGGGATAAAGGAAGCCTTTAAAAACTTCTCGTTTTCTGATGTGTGTCTCTTGTCCCTACAGCCTGGTGGCTTTACCATCGAGATTAGTAACAACAACAGCACCATGGTGATGACAGGCATGCGGATCCAGATCGGGACTCAGGCAATTGAGCGGGCCCCATCTTATATTGAGATCTTTGGCAGAACTATGCAGCTTAATCTGAGTCGCTCACGCTGGTTTGACTTCCCCTTCACCAGAGAGGAAGCCTTGCAAGCTGATAAGAAGCTGAACCTCTTCAGTGAGTCTCTAACCCTGGCGCTGACTCAGTCTTTCTTGTTACGACCGCTGAATTGGAGGCTACCAGTCCAGGGCTCTCCATTGTTCTGAGATCCCCTCGCTTTACTGATACCTCTGTGGTCTCTGCCACCAGAAAACTTTCAATGTCATTTGAAATGTAAAAGAGGCAAGGTGCCTGGAAAGGAGTATACTTGAAAATGGGAAGGTAAAGATAAGGTTAACTCGGGTGAGGATTCACTTTTGCAGTGTTGGGTCAGCCTCACTGGTCGGGCTGCTTCCTTGTTCAGGCAGAGAGAAGGCAAGACTGGAGGGGAGATCACCAGGCTCTCAAGCGCACGTGAAGGTCTCAGGTCACATGTCCCTGACAGCTGCCTAGTAAGGCCTCGCTTGGCCATTGAGAATTTAAAACCCGCCAAATACAATTCCCTGCACCTTTCTTTAGGTTGGCATCTTCTCTACTGTTCACCGGCCGTCTGTCTGATGTTCTTTCTTCTAGAAATAGTTTCTCAGAATGTGAATGGTGATGATCTGTACTTTGAACAAAGGAAGTGCTTAGAGACCCGTGGGGGTAGGGATGAGAGCGACAGTACTCTTGATTGCACAAGAGGACCTTTTCAGTGCTGTCTGGGGACTCCGCACAGTTAGACTTACTTCATAAATTTTGGTCCATGTGATTTGACCCTTTGTCCAGCCTGGTCTGTTCTTTGGTTGGAGGCGTGATATTAGCCCTTGAGAGAATGTGCTTCCTAAAGTCTTCTCTTGCTTATTGCAGTTGGTGCCTCAGTGGATCCAGCAGGCGTCACCATGATAGATGCTGTAAAAATTTATGGGAAGACTAAGGAGCAGTTTGGCTGGCCGGATGAACCCCCAGAAGAATTCCCATCTGCCTCTGTCAGCAGCATCTGCCCTTCCAACCTGAACCAGAGTAATGGCACTGGAGACAGCGACTCAGCCGCCCCTGCCACGACCAGTGGCACTGTCCTGGAGAGGTACCAGTGCTTGCAGGGATTGGCTTTGGTTTTTATCATTTTCCATTCACCTTAAAACCTAGTTTTGTCTTGAGAGAGTCAGTGTCTGTAACCATCCCAAGTATAGCCTGTGATTTTCAAATTTTCACACAACTCTGCCATATTTAGTGTCTCCTTAATATGCAGACAAAGCCTGAAAAATGGGCTGGGAGTCCTTGATTCCAGAGTCGTGCCTGGGCAGAAATTCTGTGCCTCATCTCTGTGCTCAGTAACCTTTGGAATAGCCGGAGGCTGCAGACTGATGGTGCTTAAGCCAGTATTCTGGAGTGTGATTCAGCCTTGCTGAAGTGATAGGGAAACAGCCTCCCTTCCATGCTAAGTGCATCGTCTTCTCATCTTTCTCTGCAGTAGCTACTTTGTGGGAATGACATTGCCAGCAAGAGAGCTGCTGCTGCATCTCGTAGCAGAGCATAGAGTCTCCTTAAATCTCCTACGGTGGCATTCTTAAGCATCATGCTTGGCTTCTTTGTGCTAGGTAGCTGCTGGTTTGCCATGGTAGACAAAATAATTCATGATGTAAGATTGTGAGTTTCTTACATTGTAAGTCATGAGATGAGCCATGCTTGGATTCACTGCCTCCCACTAGCAGTCTCCCCACTTCTCTCTTTCTTTTTTCCCTCACCCTGTTCATATATGGTTTGCTTAGGATGTGTTTCCAGGTTTCTCTGAGCTTCACTTTTTTTTTTTTTCTTTTTTTCCTTTGCTTCTCCCCCAAGTTCTGAAACTGAGTCCCTAACCAAGCTGGATCGGTTAGTATGCCCTCTTTCTTTCCTCTGCACGAGTGCGTGTGTGCCAGAGAGCAGCATATGCGATGGTGTGGCTTTGCGTTGATTCTGCTTCTGTTGAGAGTCCTCGCTTCTTTCTGTTCGGGTCATTGCATGGCTGCAGAGCTCTCCCTGTGTATAAATGGAGCATCCCCAGATTTTGAGTGCACTGTTGTCGTTGGCTGCTCCGACTCTCGGCTTGCTCTTCCTTACCTTGGTCCTTGCTGCTCCTTCTCTATATTGGATGAGAAGAGGGTGGGGGTGGAGGGACAAGCCAAAGGTCCTGCCGTCTGATGAGCCACTGGAGAGCTTGTTCTGTCATGTTTGTTCTATGCCTCACCTCTTCTTCCCTAGTTCTTTATTGTCTCCCCTTGCCCCCTTTCTCTGCAACTATCTTCTCAATACTTCTCTTTCTCTGTCCAGAACTTCAGCTGTCAGGATGTTGGTCTTTTTACTATGCCACATTAAATTCAAAGAGTAAGCTCTGAGAGCATGTTACTTGGTACCTTGTAATAGTTGGGCCTCCTGTTTCTTCCCAAGGGGAGAATTGTTCGTTTTTTAAAGATCCTTTGTTCTACCCTTTGAATGTTGGCAAGTGGCATGCACCTAAAAATACATTGTATTTGCTCTACCATAGTTGGAGACGTAGGAAATACCTGTGTACGTTTTCTTAGAGATGTAAATAAAATCTGACCCTAACCTTCCCAGTGAAAAGAGAATGGGGCTTTAACCTTTCCTTTCTGTCTCCCTTTGCCCACTGATCTCTGGGCACCTGAGCTTCGGGTCCCATTGCATCAAGGCTATTAAGCCCATCTCAGTGATCCCTGCCACAGGCAGCAGAAGGAAGTACATTTATCCTCTTTGAGGAAGAAAAGCCCTGTCTTTGAATTACGGATTATGAACATGGCCTCAGGTTGATCTCCAAGCAGGAGCCAGGTTTCTTCTGGCCTGTAACACAGGCAGCGATATGCATGGCGCCTGTGGCAGGTCTTATTGTGCTTTGATTTTGTATTTGGCATTCATTAGCTGTCCCCAAGGTCCTCACGACTATAGTTTGCCTAGGCTAAAGCATGAGGCGGAGAGAACGGTTGTTGTACTCAAGCCAGGTTTTCTGTCTCCCCAGGCTGGTTGTGAGTTCTTTAGAAGCCCTGGAAAGCTGCTTTGCTGTTGGCCCAATCATCGAGAAGGCAAGTCACTTCTTCAAAGCACGTGGGAGCTTTCTGAAGAGGCAGGAAGTCAGTGGAGTTGTCTGAGGCCCTGAGGCCTCCCAGCCTAAAAAACTAGAGCCTAATCTTGACTTTCAAAGATGCTCCTGAGAAATCTTTGGCTTCAGGCCTTGTGTCCCGCTTTTGGGGACCATAGTGAGATGTGTCATAGAGTAGGTAGAATACTGGTGCACAAATGCTGTCTGGGAGTCATGAGCTTTGGTCATGGTTCTTCACCTATGTTTTAGGAGGATTATAATTTTTGCAACGTTTTTATTTTTTGCTTTTTGCAGTCTGTGACATATAACCGAACCCTTGAAGGAAAGAAGGGGGAGGGCAGAATAGAGTTCCTTGTATATTGAGTTGCTAGGATTAGTAATAATCCTGCTATCTTTTACATCAGGAGAGAAACAAGAATGCAGCTCAGGAGCTGGCTACTTTGCTGTTGTCCCTGCCAGCGCCTGCCAGTGTCCAGCAGCAGTCCAAGAGCCTTCTGGCCAGTCTGCACACCAGCCGCACGGCCTATCACAGCCACAAGGTAATCGTTCCCTCTCAGGGAGGCCTTCTGTAGAAATGGAAGTTGTGGTCCTCACAGGGAATCAAGTAAGTTGGCTTTTTGTATATAAAGCCAAGAGCCTAGCAAAGTAAGTTGGAGAAAGAATCCATAGCACCGAGATTGGACCTGGAGTCTAAACCTTCTCCTGACAAATGGAAGAACACACCTCAAAACTAACGATAACCTAGCTAATGGGCCACTTATTTGCATTATCGTTCTGTCCCTCTAGCTGGATCAACAAGACTTTAAAAAGAAGGGGGGACACTGGGTGTGGGTGGCAGCTTCTCCTAGGAAAATAGTGAGGGGAAAGGGATGCAGGAGGACTGCTGATGGGCTGCCATGTACAGTACATACTCTTGGGGGAGGCGGGTATTGAATGGTAGTAGTTGAGGAGCCTCTGAAGGGAAACTGTGGAGAGAGAGTCTCACCCATAAAACCCAGTAGCTGCTGAGGAAGGTAAGTTGGGCCAGTTCCCATAGATGGAAAAGATGATATTGCAGACCCATGAGGAAGAAGGGCTCTGGGAGACGCCACTTGCCCAGAAACATGGATTAACTTTTGTGCCTTCAGCTCGTAAAAATGAGAAATGTTTTATCTGCCGAGCCTCTGAAGGAAAGACCACTTTGGAAATAGCATTCTTGAGTAACCGGAACCTGCTAAGAAATGAGTCTTCACCTGGAGGAAAGAGATCTTGGCTGCTGCCGCTCTGGAGAATTGAGTGGAAATCTGACTTTGCTTCCCATCATATTTTGATACTGATCCCATGGTTTTTGACTTTTTAAAGACTTCAGAATTTTCTCTGTTAAGAAATTTAATATACTGGCCCACTTTAAGATTTGTTTAGGTAGTTGATGGTGATTAACCTGCTGTCCATTGAGAGGAAGTAACAATCCTGACCATCTGCCAGCTTTCCTCTGTTCTGTTTTAGTGGCTGGCCCTTGCTTATGGTTGATCTTCTGTGATGCTGCTGTTTTATAGGATCAGGCCTTGCTAAGCAAAGCTGTGCAGTGTCTCAACACATCCACTAAAGAAGGCAAGGATTTGGACCCTGAAGTGTTCCAGAGACTGGTGATCACAGCTCGCTCCATTGCCATCATGCGTCCTAATAACCTTGTCCACTTTACGGAGTCAAAGCTGCCCCAGATGGAAACAGGTGAACTTGGCCTGGGTGGCCGTGGTCCTGAAATCTGCTTAATGCACCTTCATTACCCTCACTCATCCTTTCTGTTCTCACTGGCCTTGGACTGACTTTGTGCTCTGAGACAGGGATTTTATTCCCTGATATTTATACCTTTTAGGGCCTTAGATATCAGGGTTATACCATTTTAAGTAAATTCCCTTTCCAGTGGTCACCCCTTTGATCATCTTTGAGTTTATGTAGTGTTGTGGACATCAGGTATGATCTGTCTCTGTAGTTACTACCTCTTGTGGTCTTTAGGAAAAAGCGAAGCTTGGTTGGTCCTGCTTGTGTTGAATTCATGGGTTTGGATCTTTATACTTTCCTGCTGTTCTTTTGTTAGTACTTTAGTGGCTTTTCTCAGTGCTTCATTCTGTTTCCTCACTTCTCCTCATGCTGGCTGTGTACCAAACCAATACAGTTTATTGATGACTTTGTAATTCGCTATTTTTTACATGTTCCCATACGCTGTTGCCATCCTGCTCGTCCTTCTAACGCTATAGTCCTAGAGTCATTCTAGAGAAATCGCAGATGTTCTAGGTTCTAGAAGTTGGATAATTGGAATGGACATCTCTGAATTTTCTGTAAGGATCCTGAATGCTCCCCTTTCTACTTAATTCTAACATAAAATGTTTTCTGTGATATTCCTTTCCCAGACTGTTTTTTTCCTAGATGTGCCTGCTGGAATCTAGGGATAGTTGGCCTATTGATTGGGGCCCCACTTGAAACTCCCTCCGCAGGCAAGCTTCCTTGACCTGAGTTAACCTTAAAACAAATTACATTCCATCTTAGATTTACCGTCATTAATAATTTTCTTTCTCTTGTGTAGAAGGAGCGGATGAGGGGAAAGAACCACAGAAGCAGATGGAAGGAGACTGCTGTAGTTTCATCACCCAGCTCGTGAATCATTTCTGGAAACTCCATGCATCCAAACCCAAGAATGCATTCTTGGCACCTGCCTGCCTACCAGGTATTATGTTAAAAGGAATACTTGAATCTTGACAGTTAGTGAAGTCAACATAAATTCCGTTGTTGAATAGCTGTGACTCTTAGCCTTTAGTTTCATCATCTGTTTCTTACAGAATTAATAACCGGGAAATAGAAATCTATGAGATCACTGCATTTCCCATGTGGGAATTAGAACTGTGGCAGAGTTAGATGTTCTTGTACTGTATTTCTTTATGTGGGGCTGCCTTTTTCACATAGACACTTGTGGACACGTGTGTGCATGCATGCACATGTAATGATACTTACAATTTAAAAGAAATTTATTTGCCATACTAGGGATCAGATCTAGGGGTGCTCTGTCACTGAGGCTACATCTATCACCAGCCCTTCCTCCTTTCCTGCTTTCTTTCCCTCCTGCCTCCCTTAATGTCTTGCTCATTTGCCCAGGTGGGACTTAAACTTGCAATCCTCCTGCCTTAGCCTCCCTAAATTCTGGGGTTACGGGCATGGGCCACCGCACCCAACTTATAATTTTTTTTAAAAAGTTTTATGAACATGGCTCAATGTTACTTCAAAAGGTAAGAAATGAAACATCAGCTGTGAGAATTATTTCTGAGGTACTCTGCAATGGGCGTCTAGCTTCTGATACTACTGAAAGTTTAGGTGGAAGAGGGGGAATCTGAGTAGTAGAGAAAAGCGGAATGATCTGGTAGTCATTTGTGTTTGGAAATTATTGAGTGATAAACTAAACTGTTTCCTAAGGTGATATTTTGCCATCACCTAAGTCTCAGTGATTGTGGGGGATAATTAGCATCTTGCCTGTCCCTTCACATCTCCCTGCCTCATCTTTTCCTCTGCAGAGTGGATCACTACTTAATTCTGTCAAGTAGTCTATCTGGAAAGGCTCTTGAGGACAGTTTGGGAGATTAGGAGACTGTTAATAAGACAAGTAACAAATGACTAATGCTGACAAGCTGTATTCTGTGTGTGTGTTTTGTTGGCTTGTTTTGCTGTCTGTGTGCCTGTCCTTTTTCTCTTTGCTTGACCTTTGTACAGAGATGTTAATTTGTGCTTTTGTCTCGGGCTCTGAAGTACCTGCAGAGGTTCTTCCAGTAAAGATGATACTTTTCTTCTTTTCAGGCCTCACTCATATTGAAGCTACTGTCAATGCGCTGGTGGACATTATCCACGGTTACTGTACTTGTGAGCTGGACTGTATCAATACAGCATCCAAGATCTATATGCAGATGCTCCTGTGTCCTGTATGTATCAGTACAGCCCCAGATATCTCTCATTGGTGTGGGAATGTATGGGGACAATTTTTAATAAGTTTTTAAGTTAATGAAATAAAGTAGACTTAAAGGGACAGGAATTAATTATTATTATTATTTTTGTTGGGGATCAAACTCAGGGCCTTGCGCTTTCTAGGCAAGTGTTCTGCCACTTGAGCTAAACCCGCAACCCCTGGAATTGATTATTTTAATGTCGATAAAAGCTTGAGGTCTTGCAGCATGGAAGAGTAGGATTTGGAAAGAGGATAGACTTAGTCTTTCTTATTCATTGCTGAATCCTGGTCTGGTGCTGCTACATACTGTAGTTAGTGTTAGGTGAGTATTATGTAGATGAATGCATGTGTGAATGTGGTGAGATTCATATTTCCAGTAACCCCGTCACTGGAGCTAGGTGTAAGACTACAGTACTGTTTGTAGCACAGAGCAGAGAGGAACTCTGGGGGCTCCATCATCTGATGAAAAGGCAGAGCCTGTTTACAGAGAGCCAAAGTGGCTTTCAGGAGCAAATGGCCTGCCAGCCTGTCACCAGGAGCTGAGAAAGGAAGGTAGTGAATGGGTCTTGTGTGTGCCAGGTCCAGGAGTACCAATCAATTTAACTTGGCTGGCTTTGGTCAGCTGGTTTGCAGGGGAGAACAGATGGTCTTTGTGTGTGTGTAAGTGACTGACCAAGAAGGGAAGGTATTACAGCTAGTTTCATGAAGAACATAAAACCTAAGCATGATAGTTTCCTTTTAAACTTTAGGATCCTGCTGTGAGCTTCTCTTGCAAACAAGCTCTAATTCGAGTTCTACGGCCCAGGAACAAACGGAGACATGTGACATTGCCCTCATCTCCTCGAAGCAACACTCCGATGGGTAATGGGAGGTCTGGGTTTAGGTTTGCGTCAGGGATTGTGGGGGGGACGTAGTGGGGGCATAGCACCAGGATATACTGCTCATGTCAACCGAGGACCTGAAGCTTTTTGTTTTCCTAATTTTTTTGGCGGGGGGTGGGGTGGGTGGGTGGTGTGGTGGGGATTGAGCTCAGGGCCTTGTGCTTGCTAGGCAAGCGCTCTACCACTTGAGCTAAATCCCCAACCCCTGTTTTCCTGATTTTTTGCTCTAGTAGTCATCAAAGAATTTAAGATGGTATGTAAAAGTGGTACAGAAAAATCAAGCCAAGTGTACACAAAAATCTGTCACAAGGTCCTGCATGGTTATTAAGGAAAAACTTCTAAGAATAGTTTGAAAAATCACAATGAGCAGACACAAAGTACCTGTTATTTCAGAAAAAAAAATACTTTTCGTGACACAAAAGCTTTGTTATGGATCCATTTGGCTGCCCAAAGGGCCTGAATCCTGAGAGAACTTACCTGCTTATGACTTGATAGCACACACCACAGATTTTCCCTCAGATTACAGTTGGACTTGTCAAGGGCATAACTTTTACATTTTAGTAAAAGCAGTTCCACAAAGCTTAATTAGTAGCATTATGTTACATAATGCTCTGGTTGCTTGATTCAGAAGTTAAATATCAGTGAGGTTATGAATATGTTAATTAGCTTGATTGTAGTAATCATTTCACAGTGTATATGTATCTCAAACATGTATACATTAAATATAAATGATCTTATCATTTAATAAAAAAGCAAAAAAAACCAAACAAAAAGTAAATCACATTTATATTTTTAAATTTTCTAATACATTATAAGGAACAAAAGTAAAGTATAATTAACTTACTAATTATTTTATCTTAACATGTCAAAAATGTTCTTTTAACATGTAGCAGTATTAAAAAGTGTTAGCGAAATATCTTGCATTTTATGGTACTGTCTTTGCAATCCAGCGTGTACAGTATTTCACACTAGGGGCACGTCTCTATTTGGATTAACTACATTTTAAGAGCTCAGTAGTCACATGTGGCTGGTGCCTACTGTGTAGGAAATGTAGAGGAATATATACAACTTGGTACCTTTTGGACACTTCCTTGAATAGCGTTTATCTTATCGAAGTTTTTGACGAGCAAGGTAACATTTTGTGGCTCTTTTCTCTGGCAGGAACCTACCGTGTAGATCTCTAGCTGTGTTTCTGATTAGGGACATATTTACATGCCTTCATCCATTGAGTGGAAGGCAAGGTCTCTCTGTCCTCTTCTGTCAGTAGGAGTCTCACCTGGACTTCTTCCTTAGTAAAAGGCCTTCCCGCCTTCCCACAGAAGAGGGCCCAGGCAGGGCCTGTTGCAGGGTCCTTGGTTTCCATTCGATGGTTTTACATTTCAGTTCTGGTTCTTCTCATAATGATTATATTAGTGTGAAAATCTCACTGACCTAGTTGTTTTGGGAAAAAGTAGTGAAATAAACTCTAAAATGCTATGACAGATAATAGGTAAACATTCAGTTGTATTATTTTTCCTGTCTTATTGAAGGTCTCCACCCAATGATGGGAGTTTGAGGGGCCGACTGTCTTTAGATTTCTCTGCTTTTGGGATCCAAGGTTGTTCTTTTTTCTTCATCAGCTGGAAAAGTCTGTTTATGTAGGAGCAAGCTTAATCTTAACCACATCTTTTCAAATCCTGCTAGGTCCAGGAAGCAGAAGAACAAAGCTTCCAGGCATAGCACCCTGGAGTTTTGCCTTGGAAGCATAGAGTGCTGGCTGCTAGCTTGTCTTGGGCTTCTGTTGCTGTGTGATTTATCATACCATGTGTTAGTAGAAGAAAGAGCAAGCTCCTTTAGGTGACTGGGGTTTCTTTGACTCAGGAGACAAGGACGATGATGACGATGATGATGCAGATGAGAAAATGCAGTCATCAGGGATCCCGGATGGTGGTCACATCCGTCAGGAAAGCCAGGAGCAGAATGAGGTGGACCATGGAGATTTTGAGATGGTGGTGAGTCTGGCAGCAGGAGAGAGGAGGAGGAACTTCAGACTCCCCTCTAGCTCTTATTCAGTGGACTTCGTGAAGTTACCATTTATTGTGGGACACTGACAGAGCTTTCTCTCTGCAGTCTGAGTCGATGGTCCTGGAGACAGCTGAAAATGTCAACAATGGCAACCCCTCTCCCCTGGAGGCCCTGCTGGCAGGTGCAGAGGGTTTTCCCCCCATGCTGGACATCCCGCCGGATGCAGATGACGAGACCATGGTTGAACTAGCCATTGCCCTGAGCCTGCAGCAGGACCAACAAGGTAGAAGGCAGTGCCAAGAACGAAGTGGCCCATTGGCCTTGCACAGGAAAGAGGGCTTGGCAGTTACTGATATCCAGCTGACTTAGCTTGTCCCCAGATTGGAGGAGAGGTTGATCTGGGTGAGAGCTGTTCAGAGACACAGGTGGAGAGTGAGAGGGACTGTGGCAGGAATTTCAGGCTGGGAACCAATCTCCTAGCTTCTGCTAGTTTGGTCTTTTGGATTATTTCCTCCTGAATCTGTTAGATTCCTCTGGCCTCTGTCCTGCCTGAGCTGAAGGAAACACTCCATCCTCTCTGTAACTGAACTTGGTGGGTGGACAGCAATGGCTGCTTAATTTCTTCTAGGCCAGAGGGATCACATGTTTGTGTTTAGAGACTCCTGAGGGCAGCAGGTGGCCAAAGCGGTTCTGTGGATGGGGTCCGGAGGGGATGTCGTGCTCACTCTCCACTTGTTTCCCAGGCAGCAGCAGCAGTGCCCTGGGCCTGCAGAGCCTGGGACTGTCCGGCCAGGCACCCAGCTCTTCCTCTCTGGACGCAGGAACCCTCTCTGACACCACAGCATCAGGTAACTGTCCACAGCGAGGAGCATGGCTTAGGTCCCCAGGACCTTGAGGCCTTGTTTCCGATGCTGCGAGAGTGTAACGGGCAGCTGCTTTGACAGGCCATTCTGGATTTCCTGCTTCTGCCGTGGCTTTAGAAATACGGGCGTGGAAAGTGTAGGGCTGCAGCTTGGCAACAGCGCTCATGGCTCTACTTCCTCACGCTCTGCATGCTGCCTGGCTTCAGCTGATTCCCTAGGAGAGGTCAGAGAACAGCTCGTAGGCTGATTAGCCATAGGGCTGAATTACAGCGTTTGGCATTCTTTGTCAGAGTTCTAAGGCATTAGACCGTGTTACAAAGGAAATGAGAACTAGAGCTCGTGTCTGTTAACTTCTCACTCTTCATCTGCACGCAGGGTTGAGGCTGCAAGCTGGCTGTGTGGGCCTGTGAGCTTGAGAGCTGGGGTTGTGGACAACAAAATCCATAAGAAATGTTCAGAACTTGTTTTGTCTTTACTTTGTCTCTTTTCTAATCTGATAAGAAAAACAAACAAATTTCTGTGTGGAGAACTGGGCCAAACAGGAGGGTGACACACCTGAGAAATGCACTGGACAATCAACCCCCAAGTAATTTAAGGGTTGATTTATACTTTTTCAGGCTTACACGTTCCTATAATTGTTTCTCCCTCCACCCCACCTTTTGGGGAGTTTTGCTCTGAATGAATAAGAAAGGGAGAAACTGGCTTGTGCCCACCTGCTGCTATGGTTCGTTGCTTTTTTTTGAGGTCTCTTCAGTCGCCGTCATTTCAGGCTTTGAGGTCGCTGTCGTGTTGTGTTCGTACCATGCTGTGTGGCTGTCTTGGCTTTCCTCCCCTGTGTATCTCATCCAGCATTTTCCTCCTGTCTCAGCTCAGCCCTGATCCTGGATGCTGTGGCTGTCTCTGGGGAATTTCCTTGCTTCGTTATTAGCATCTGATGAGGATGATTAGGAGGTGTGAAATTTCCCAGTGAGTTCCCTTCGGGACCACCTGATAAAAAAACTAGTAGAGTTGATTCAAGAGCTCATGACAAGTGATTTCCTAACAGCACAAATTGACTGATGGCAAAACAAATCCCATTAAATTTCAAAGATCTATGCTTTGAGTGGCTATGTGTAGTTTCGAATCTCTCAGCAGATGTCAGTAACACCTAGACAATGGTGACCATAAAACATTTACTTAGAAAACTCAGCGTCCTTGTCACAGATTCTTACTGAATCTCTGCACTGTAACATAACAGCGAAGGAAATGCCCAGTGAACTGGGTTTTCAATTCTGTCTAAGTACTGTTTGCAATGCACCATGTAGTGTTTGTTCCTGTTAGCGATTAACCAGCAAAGCAAATCTTTCCCTTTCTTCTCTGACCACAGGATATATAAACTGCATTGTGTCCCCTACACTATGTGGTTTGATGCTTTCGCCCCAAGGAGGGGTTTTTACCTGTAACAGCTCTCGTTACTCTCTCAGCTCCAGCCTCAGACGACGAGGGCAGCACAGCAGCGACCGATGGTTCTACCCTTCGGACCTCTCCCGCCGACCATGGTGGTAGTGTGGGCTCAGAGAGCGGGGGCAGTGCGGTGGACTCAGTGGCTGGCGAGCACAGTGGTAATGTGCCTGGGGGTCTTGATCTCTCGGGCAGAGGGCGGGACGAGATAGGAGTCCCTGCCTGGGCCCTGGGATTGCTTTCTCAAAGAGATTTGCAGGGGTTCATTGAAAATCTCACGGAATTCATTCGCTCTCTGCCCTAGAGTTTCTGATATTTCGTGGTAATAGCCTAAGCTCAGGGGTTAATTTTGAAATATTTTATAGGTATCTTATAATTGCTTGTTAGTAGAAGAAAAACAATGGCATGCATCGCTCATTGTACCAAATCATGATGAAAATAACTGTGGTGTGACCTTAAAATTTATTAGCCTATGATTTTTTGCTTCTTAATGTTGGGAAAATGTATTTTTGGGTGATCCTACAGAGAAAGTCATCCTCACATTACCCTGGTTGATGTGGTGGAGTTGCAGAATGTGGGAACATGACAAAGCAATTTTTGTTTGACCTTGTAAATCAGTCTGTAGTTAATAACTAGCTGTGAAATTTTTTAACGGAAGAGATTGGGTAGCTGATAACTCCTACGTTCTGGGTAGCTGATGATTCCTAGGTTTGCCTATCAGTGTTTCTGCTGAAGTATGAGATAGGTGTTTATTAACAGGTGAGGTTAAAATTGTTCTTTTGGGTGGCGATTATATACTGTAGAAGGAGTAGTGGTCCAGGGAGTGATTTTCCTTAGTGCTGTGGAGCCACGATCGTGCATTCAGTCCTTATTTAGCTTCATATAGACGAAAACTATCTAAGCTACCAGTTATCTTTTAACCATTGCTGACTTCAGAGTACATTGGGTTCCATCATGCTTGGGGGGTTGACGTGTTCTTTTCAACTGTTTCCCACTAGTATCCGGCCGGAGCAGTGCTTATGGTGATGCCACAGCCGAGGGCCACCCAGCTGGGCCAGGAAGCGTCAGCTCAAGCACTGGTGCTATTAGCACCACCACTGGGCACCAGGAGGGCGATGGCTCAGAAGGAGAAGGAGAAGGGGAAGCCGAAGGAGATGTCCACACCAGCAACAGGTCAGGACCCAGCTGGCTGTTCGCCGTTGGGAGGCTTGCCTGTCTGAGAGTATTTCAGAACAGAAGGTGGAGTGGTGATGGCAGTAGACTTTCTTTTTAAATATACACGAAGAGTTTAAAATCTTAGGAAGAGTCGGGTATGGTGGTGCGCGCCTGTAATCCCAGCACTTGGGAGACTGAGGCAGGAGGATGGCTGCAAGTTCGAGGCCGGCCTGTGCTACATAGTGGGTTCAAGGCCAGCCTGAACTACATAGTGAGACCCTGTTTTAAAAAACCAAAAAAAAAAAAAAGATTTAGGAAGTACTCTAGATCTGTCTTCTTCATCTGATTAGGGTTATATAAAATTAATTGCAGAGAGAATAGAATGTGGTTTTTCTCTAAAGCCTCCCTAAATCTCTTAATAACTATGAAGCGATCATTGTAAAAACATGATTTTTTTCTTATTAAAATCTTTTTTGTTTCATTACCAGAAGCTCATTATATAACATCCTTTTTACACAACCCTGTTGGAGGCATAACAGTAAGAGTTATTAAATATATAGTAGTAGAAATAGCTCCTTGTCCAGTGTGTTTACAAGGTAAAAGAAATAAGAGCAAATATAGGTTTGTGTTTAGAAATACCAACAGTGGGACATTTTGAAATCAAAAGTCATCTATACCCCTTCAAAATTGTGGTGATATTTGGTACCTAGTAGGTGGAGTGTATTTTTTCCCCTAGTCCTGAGGATTGAACTGAGGGCCTTTGTGCTGAGCTAAATCCCCAGTCCTTTTTTAATTTTTGATTTTGAGACAAGGTCTGGCTAAGTTTCCAGGCTGGGTTTGAACTTGCAGTCTTCCTGCCTCAGTCTCCCAGAGTGTTGGAATTATAGGCATCCGCTACTATCCCTGGCTGGAGTAAGTGTGTTTTTAACCAAAGGGTGACTAGAGAAATAGAGGAGGAAGAAAAATTTAAGAATAGTATTCGTAATGCAGTGTTTGTTGATTTTGGAAGGGTGGTGCTGGGGATTGAACTCTGTTTTATGGTGCTTGAAATTGAATTTAAAACCTTGCATGTGCCATCCAGTGCTCCTCCACCAAGCTGCCTTCCTAATGCTTTATTTTATTTTGAGACAGGATCTTGCTAAATTGCCCTTGACCTTAGGATCCTCTTGCCTCAGCCCCCCAAATTGCTAGTGGTATAGGGGAAAAAATATAACTCCCAACCTGCTAGATGTCAGTTACGCTGAGTTCGTGTTCCTCGAAGTCAAAGAATGAATTCTAAGGAACAAAGGACGTTAAGAGTAGGAATTTTATTGGGAGAGAGAAAGAGAGCTCTTGAGAGACAGGAGGGGACCCGAGTGGGTTGCCAACAAGCCCACCCTTCAGGGGAAGTTTTATAGAGCAAAATTGTGAGGCGGGTAGGATATGTGTCAAAATGATGATTAACCAATAATATTACAAGTGTAGTCGTTTAGGTAATAGTGGTCCAATGGGGAAGAAAGTCACATAGTAAATCGTCAAGGAGAGAACAAGGACATTCCAGGGTGGGTTGGATCCGGAGATCTTGGTTGCCCACCTGGGTGACCTAGACTTTATCAGATGTAATCTTCAGTTCATTGTTTATCCCTCATCCAGGGGTGTGGCTCTGGTCTTTCCATCCTTATCTTGAGACCTGACCTTCAATGGATGCGCCTCCAGTCATAGTTGTCCTGTGTATTGACTCCATTGAGGGCTCAGCACTGTCTGACTGCCTGTAATATTTCTACTTTACCTCGCTGCTTATAATACTAGGATTATAGGGCTGGGGATTTAGCTCAGTGATTAGAGTGTTTGCCTTGTAAGCACAAGGGCCTGAGTTCGATCCCCAGCACCACCAAAAAAAAAAAAAAAATAATAATAAAATACTAGGATTATAGGTGTGCACCACCACTGCACCTAGCTTGTTTGTTGAATTTGTTGAGACCAACAGTTACCACATTAGTGCCAGAATAATGAGTTAGCATTTTTAGCTGAGTGATTTCTAACAGGGAAAAAAAATAAATCACAGACATAGTGAGGAATTGGAGTCATTTTAAGAGGGCATCAGAGTCTCCCACATTCTGTGCATCCTGTTATTTCAACTTAAACCACTTGAAACGTTTCTTTGGATGAAAATGACCTCAGGCTCTGTTAGTGATTTATTTTTGATGGAGTTTGTTTTCTAACTTCGTACCATAAGGGGGTTTTCTGTTGACTCTTTTTAATTTTTAACAATGTGATTTCTAGGTTGAACTTGTGTTCAGACAACATGGGCTGTTTTTTTTTCTTTTTTGGTGCTGGGGCTTGAACTCAGGGCCTTATGCTTGCTAGGCAAGCACTTTAACCACTGAGCCAAATCCCCAAACTCTCCTTTTGATACCAGTTTTTCCTTTGTTTTGTTCTTGTTTGGGTGTTTGTTTTTTTGCTGTGCTGGGGACAAACCCAGTGCCTTGTGTATGCTAGGTAAATGCTCTACTACTTAGCTAGGATAGTTTTCTTTATATTTGTTTGCCTAGTTGCCTGGGAATCTGAGTGTATAGGTTAGGGTCTTTGATTAGTACTGGAAAATTTTTACCTGTTAATTTCATCAGATACTACTTCTGCCCCATTTTCTGTTACTTAGCTTTTTGGGAGTCCAGTTAAATAGATGTGAGGCCATCATATCCTCTTTTCTGTATCTTTTCATATGCCTTTTCTTTTTTGTTTTTTATGTTTAATTATTTATATTTCTTGATTAGCGTAACATAAAAAATATATATGGAAATGTAAGTGTATATACTGAAAATTACAGACAGTGAAGTCCTAAATAATTAAAGGACTATACCATGTTTATTGATTGGAAGACATGTTATATATATGACATTTGTCTCAGATTGATATAGATCTGTATAATCTGCCCAAATCCCAGCTGGTATTAGATGTTTTATAACTGACAAATTTATTGATGACTTTTATTTGGAGGTGCAATGGACTAATTACTAATTAGCTAAGCCAATATTGAAGAAAATCCATAAGGTTAGTCTTATATACCTATTATTATAGCCCGTGGTAATTAAGACAGTGTGATATTGATGCAAAGAGAGGCGAACAGATTAATAGAACAGGCCCGAGTTCAGGAGTAGAGTTACACATACATGGTCATCTGGTTTATGAGAAAGGTGACATGTGCAACGTGGGAAATGATGGATTTTTTTAGTAAATAGCTATGGATCAATTGGAAATTCATATAGAATGAAACAAATCTTGACCTCATTTTATATTATGCATAAGATTAGTTGAACTATATAGATACACATTTAAAAGGTGACACTTTTAATCAGTTTTAGAAGACGAGTATTTTCATTACTCAGAGTTGATAAAGATTTCTTAAATAGGACACAAATAGAATAAGGGCAGAAGAAAAAATGAGAACTTGGAGTATAGTGGTAGAACATGAGACCCTGGGTTAGATCCCTAGCACCACAATCTTTTTCTTTCTTTTTTCTTCCTCTCCTCTCAGTGTTAGGATTTAATTTGGTGGATACTTCTTGTAGGCTCCAGGGTGGGATAAAAGTGGTATGAGAGGAAGTAATTTGTTATCATTTAGTTTTAAAACTATAATGTGTCCTTCTGTGGTTCTATGAGGTTTTCAAATTCCAGCTACCCTGTGAGGTCCTAGGAACCAGAGGCTTCAATTGCCTTCAGGGCATCTTAGTCTTAAGTTTTCAAATGCCATAAAATCAGTCTCAGGGCTTTGCTTCTCTGAATTCTAATTTTATTCAACCTATGGCCTAGTAACTTCTTAATTCCTAGTGAGCTCATTATTGCTCTTATTTTGATTTTGTGTCTAGTGATCTTTCTAAATTCACTTACTGTAATTATAGATTCTGGTGGAGTATCTACATACACAGTCTTATTACCTGCAAATAATGAGTTTAACTTTTTTCACTGCAATCTTTATAGTTTTTAATTTCCTTATTTGACTTTATTATGTTGGCTCAACTCTCCAGTACAGTGTTGAAAGAAGTGGTGCTGGACATCCTTATCTCATTCACAAACACAGGAAAAGAGGTTCAGAATTTTACCATTGAGTATAATGTTAGCTCAGGGGGTTTTAAATGAATATTCTTGATCAATTTGAGGAAATTCTATTTCTACTTTGCTGGAAAATTTTTATATTGAATGGATTTTTGAAGCTTTCCACTTGCTTTTGTTGAGTGTACTGAACTGATCATATCATCTTCTCTTTTTATTCTGTTTGTTGTAAATCACACCGACTGATTTTTTTGTTGTTAAACCAACCTTGTGAGGACTTTCGTATATGAGTGATTGGATTAGCTAATATTTTATTGAGGCCTCTAATTTTCCTTTGAAGCGTCTTTGTCAGGGATTGGCATTCATGCTATTCTGGCCTCATAAATTAATTTAGGACATGTTCTCCTTTTCACCTTTCTCTGGAAGAGTTAGAGTAAGATTGGTTTTATTTCTTCTATAAATTCTTAGAAAAGTAACCAGTGAAGGCTTCTGGGTCTGGATTTTCTTTAAAGGAAGGTTTAAGTGATATAGAATTATTTCTATATCTTTGTGTATCAGTTTTGATATGTTCTATTTTGCTGTCTCTTCATTTTATTTGTCAATTTTATTGGCATAAACTTGTGTGCCTTACCCCCCACCCCCATTCAGCTGAGGGTGTTTGCAGTGAACTACATCTCCAGCCATTTTGTGTGTGTGTGTGTGTGTGTGTGTGTGTGTGTGTGTGTGTGCTAAGGATCGAACTCAGGGGCTTGTGCTTGTGAGGCAAGCACTTTGACCACTGAGCTAAATCCCCAGCAAACCGCACCCCCCTTTTTTTGAAACAGAGTCTTCCCAAGTTACCTAAGATGGGTAGGAGCTGATGATCCTCCTGCCTCAGCCTCCCAGAATACTGGAATTATAGGTGTGCCGCCATGGCTGGCATGTTCATATATTTCTTTAATATTCTTCAATGTCTTTTAGGGTCGATTGTGATATATGTTGGTTCTTTTTTATAAGGGATTATCAGCTTATAAAGAAGTGGTTTTGGGCTTTTGTTTTCTTCTGTTATATAGGTCTTTTTTATTTATTCCTACTCATTGTTTCCTTCTACTTATTAACTTAACTTGTTTTTGGTTTAATTTTCTGTTCTTTTTCAGGTTCCATGAGCTACAAGCCTAAATTACTGATTTAAGTTGTTTTATAAAATACATACTTGAGGGCTGGGAATATAGGTCAGTGGTTGTGTGCTTGCCTAACATGCATGAGGATCCTGGAGTCAATCCCCAGTGCCAGGGGAAAAAAAAATTTGATGCTATATATTTCATTATAAAATCACCCCTTAACCTTGTTTAACGAGAGCCCGCTTTTTTTTGTTTGTTTTTTTGTTTTGAAGAAGGCAAAGTTTATTTGAGCTCACAGTTTGTAGAGGTTTCCATAGTTGCCTGGCTTCAAAGCCCACATATTTTGATGATGTATTTTTATTGCTGTTCAATTCAATCTATTTAAAATTGTGTTGTAATTTACTTTCTGGCCCATGGGAAATTTAGAAATGTGTTACTAAGTTTCTAAACATTGGAGATTTTCTAGTTATCCGTTACTGATTTATAGTTCTAATTTTATCGTGATTGATTAGCATAATATGAGGATATGATTTCAATTCTGTGAAGTTTCTTGAAACTCATTTTGTTTTTAAAATGTGATATCTTTTTAGATGTGATATCTTTTTAGGATTTTCAGTTGCTCTTAGGAGGAGGGTCAGTTTAGGTAACTCGGCCACATTGCTGATGGAACTGTCAGTGCTTTTTGGCTTTTTTCATTAATAAGTAACTTGTCAGTGGATTTTTTAAAATAATAAAACTAAATTTTATTTTAAGTCACTAGAGAAAAGAAGGTCGCATTTTTTGGATAAAGAGTTTAATCTTTTTGTTAATTTTCAAGAGTAGCATCTAAAAGTTTGAAAAGCCAGTAATCTAGCATCATCTGGGTTGATGTCCTGGCTACTCATTTTGTTGGCTTTCACTTTATATATGTTTGCTCTATAACTCTAAAGACATTAATCTGTCTTGAAGCTTGTTTATGTTGTCTACAGAACTATTGAACTTCTGCTGTTATCTTGCATTTCTTGTCATCTCAACATCTATTATTTTGAAAATATTCTAGATACCTGCCAGGATATGTCATGTAATGAAATTCGTGTGTGTGTGTGTGTGTGTGTGTGTGTGTGTGTGTGTGTGGTTTCTTACAAATAGTCCCTAAGAAGTGAACCTGTTAATTGATTCAGCCCTGTACTCCTAATCTATACGAGATTATGCTTTAGATGAGACTGCTGACCAGTCTATCAGCAGAACCTTGATTAATCTTCATATTGGCCTTCTTAGATGCACATGTCAGCTAGAGACCCAGAGGCACTCACTTAGTACAGAATGTTGCTGTGTATCGGCAGATGAAGAAAGTTATGTAGGAATCAGCTGAATTTATGGGAAATTTCCTGGTCTGCTGGAAGCGTGTATTGACACTGAGTTTTCTACTAGGAACATGAAGGATAAGATGTGGGCAAGTAAAGCAGGGGCTGACCTTTCTGTGGGCTTAGGAAGCATGAAAAGGAAGAGTGAGGGCACTATGCAAGTGGACGATACAGAATTTGCACATACAACTCCAGAAAAGTATGTTTGGAGGCAGGATAGGGCCATGTGTTAGGAAGTCATGAAGCCTGCAGTTAGAGGTTTAGTTCTGATCCTGAGAATGACTAGGACCTGATGGCTTTCTTTGGAACTATTTTTAAGTAACAATTTCACTTAGAAGAATTTTGCTCCTTTTTATGTGACATTTCACCAATATTTCTGGTATACCAAGTAGGGATTTGTTAAGTCTTTTTGTTTGTTGGGGTGTTTTGTTTTGTTTTTGTTTATTGAGGTAGGGTCTCTTGCCCAGGCTGGCCTTGAACTCCTTTGCTGACCCTTCAGCTCCAGCCACCCGAGTAGCTGGGACTACAAGTATATGTCACTACGCCTGGCTTCTTAACATCTTTTTAATGCTAAGATTATTTCTAAGTATCTGGCTTTTCATGTACTTCCATAGCGGGAGGAAAGAACTATATTCAGCTCATTCTTGTTTCTAGTCCATGTTTCATATACATATTTTCCTTGGCCTTTTAGGCTGCATATGGTCCGCCTGATGCTGTTGGAAAGATTACTGCAGACCTTGCCCCAGTTACGAAATGTCGGAGGTGTCCGGGCCATCCCGTACATGCAGGTATCACTTGCTGCTTCTGGGTCTACTGTGTTTCGGTTGGGCTGTCTGCAAGCAGTGCTTGTCTCTTGCGGAGGACCCGAAAGCTGTTTGGTATTGGGTCACAGAAGAACAGAGTGCAGTTTCAAGTTATAAATTGCAGCCCTTCAGCTTATAGACAAAAGGATTAAAGGTTAGGGGATTTTAAATGCCCAGGGTCATCATCTAGCTATTGATAGAGCCAGGAGCAAAGGCCTAGTCCAGAGACTCTTAGTCGACATTCTCTCTCTTTGTGCCTAAGTAGTAGAGCGATTATTCCATTAACTGCCTTTCTTGGACCCAAAATTGTTCTTTAATTTTTGGTTCAGCACACTGCCCCATCTAAGCCCGTTTGGTTGGGTAGAAAACAGGCTAGCCCATTAAGTTTTTCAGTGATGTCAAGTATGGTATGTATCAAAATTTGATTCTTACAACTCTGGACACTTAAGCTTGGGAAAACCTGGAATCTAGAACGCTTTAAGGCACTACAATTATGGTGGACAGAGAAGTCAGAAAGGTTGGGATTTCTCCAGAAGCCCCCTATGTTCAGAGTTGTTATCTTCAGGAAATTGGCTTTCATATTTATTCTCTCTTTGCCCTCCAGGTCATTCTGATGCTCACTACAGATTTGGATGGTGAAGATGAAAAAGACAAGGGGGCTCTGGACAACCTACTCTCACAGCTTATTGCTGAACTGGGCATGGATAAGAAGGTAAAATTGGAGAATTGTGCTTTGTGAGATACAGAGATTGGCTGAGATCTTTTCTTGGTTCTCATTCCTGTCTTAGAGGAGCTTTACCTAGCTTCAGGGGGAGCCATGCACTGAGGGTTTAGTTCTCTTGGTTCAACACAATGTGTTTGGTACCTCCTTTGGCCCAGGCATACTTTTGAATCCTAAGCAAAAATGACAAATAAGACAAAGTCCCTATCGTCATGGGCCCTCTGAAGTGAAACTATTAAAGTAGTTGTTTATATTTACTGTGGCCTCCTGAGTGTCAGAGGTTCTGGGTACCCGAGGTGTGGTCTGTGGGAACACTGGAGCTATCTGTCTCCATTCACCTGAGGAACGGTTAGGGCTGAGTAGCTTGAGGGAATCTTGTTTGCAGGATGTCTCTTGCACAGAGTAAGTGCAGGCATCTGGGCTTCTGCTTCTGTCCGCAGGATGTCTCCAAGAAGAATGAGCGCAGTGCCCTGAATGAAGTCCATCTGGTAGTGATGAGACTCCTGAGTGTCTTCATGTCCCGCACCAAATCTGGATCCAAGTCTTCCATATGTGAGGTACTTTTGCTTTGAGCCTGTGGCTTTGGGGAAAGGTAAGAGGAATGGCCACTTGGTACAGGACTGAGGGCAAAGATGACAGTCCTCTGTTAGAATAAGACCACTGTCGTCTGAGAGGAGTAAGAGTGTAGGATGTCACCTCTTCACGAGCAGAACCTCCACCTTTTTCAGAATCCCTTCCAAGCCCTGGTCTTTGCCAGCAATCCCTCCAATGGAGGGGTTAAAGGGTTTGGAAGTTCCATTATTGAAAAGCAAGGGCCTGTTCTGCAAGGCCCAGAGTGGCTAAGAGGATTCCCCTAGTGTCTGTTGCTATAAGGTATGGTAATAAAGCAGAGAGAAAGCAAAGTGTGTGTGATGAAAGGAGATTAGCACAAAGCGGAGAAGGTAGAAATTGAGGCTGAACTGCATCCAATCTTAATGAGCTTATGAGCTGTGGGGTTTGCTGGGATTTTCGAGGCTCTCCTAATGGTCTTATTTACAGTAGCTTTTCTCCTACTTTTTTATGCATGTGATCACTTACCCATCTCCTCTGGAAGCCAGTTCTGTGGGAGAGCTCCTACTGGGAGAGTGAGGTCGCCAAGTACCTATGAGCACAAAGTTTCCTCTCCTTGAAATGGGCTGTTTTGCTCATTGCTCAAAGGAAAAGAGAAAACCAAGCCCCTCTAGGGCAAAGATTATCTTGTCCTTGCCTCCCTGGCCCATGGCACATGTGTATAGACAGGTTAGGTTGAGTATTGGTATTCGTTTTCTCTTACATGCAGTTGTTCCAAAGAGTTGGGGAAATGTTCGAGCAGTTTGGAAGCTTTTAACACAAGAGACTGGTTAGCTCACTTCCATGACAGCTAATTCTGACTGTTGAGTGTTTCCTACCCCTTAACACCCAACCAGATAGCAATTTTTATAAGACATTCTCACCTGCTTGGTGTTTTTCTCCCTTCCAGTCATCTTCCCTCATCTCCAGTGCCACAGCCGCAGCCCTGCTGAGCTCCGGGGCTGTGGACTACTGCCTGCATGTGCTCAAGTCGCTGCTGGAGTATTGGAAGGGCCAGCAGAATGATGAGGAGCCCGTGGCTACCAGCCAGTTGCTGAAACCACATACAACTTCATCTCCACCCGATATGAGCCCCTTCTTCCTCCGCCAGTATGTGAAGGTGAGGTTTTTCCCTGGACAAAGGAGTGCTCCTGATCCCCCTCCAGAGCACTGTGCTCACTCTCAGTGAGTAGAGCTGAAGGAGCTCAGAAGATCCTCAGGAGGCAGCTGGGCTCCCTGCTGCTAATCTCGCCATGGTTTAATAATTGACTGTTTCTCCCAACCTTTTCTACTGGGGTTCTGATTCCTGCCTCTGAAATCAGAGGGGTTGAGTGAGATCAGTCATCTTGTTTTATGTTAAGCTCCGTGGAAAAAGATGAGTCTGTACGAAGTAAGACCATCATGTGTATGTATGTCCAAAGTTTCCCTCCCGTGATGAGGGGCCCTGAGCGTGCTGGTTAAGGAGGGCTTTCTGGTCAGATGAGTTCATTACCTGGTGTTCCTACCTGCCAGCCATGAGGCGGGGAGAAACTCCGCCTAACCTTAGGAAGCCCGGTTCTGCACCTGGAGAATGAGAGCACAGCAGTGCCCGCTTCCTAGGGTGACAGCGCTGAAGGAGGTAGCGTTCCTGAAGGACTTGGTACAGCCCCTGGCACGTGCTGTTGGTCCACAAGCGCTGTCAGACAGGCAGGCGTTGTTTCTACTGTCCTCGGATCTCTCACTGCCCTGCCTGATTGTGTGACGTGAGCGCAGGCGTCTTGACCAAGTCTAGTGATTCTGGTTCACTTGATTTACATAAATATTTCTTGTCGTAATGGGAAGTTAGGGGTCTAAGGAATGGAATACATTTCTTACAGAAAAAAAATCCTTACTATCTTTTTTGCCAATCTAGCTTTAATTTTTGAGTTAGCAGAATACAATCAATCCAGTGTCGAAAACTACGGAAAGGGGCTGGGGATTTAGCTCTGTGGTTAGAGTGCTTGCCCTGTAAGCACAAGGCCCTGAGTTCAATCCCCAGCACCAAAAAAACCCCAAAAGCCTAGGGAAAGGAATGTCAGAACTTTGAGCTTTCAAGGATAGTGAGCGCTGTCTCCAGTGAACCTGTGCGTGAGCTGAGCTGCCCCCAGGAACCTGGGGCTGTCTGGGTTTGTAAACTAAACTGTTGACTAATGATGTCTCTAAATTTGAAAAGTGCCCTTCAGTGACTTTAGCTGTACATGGAATGTCTGGGAAGCGTAAGCTACTCTTTTTCCTAATTGTGGTCGTGGAAAAGTGGTAAGCACGGACTCTCACGCGGCTGAGTTTCTCCTAGGGTCATGCTGCTGATGTGTTTGAGGCCTATACTCAGCTTCTCACAGAGATGGTACTACGGCTTCCATACCAAATCAAGAAGATTGCCGACACCAATTCCCGAATCCCACCTCCCGTCTTTGATCACTCGTGGTTCTACTTTCTCTCAGAGGTGAGTGAAGGTCCCGAGCAGCGTGCAAGTCCAGGAGTGGACACGTCTGCCGTCACCTCTGTGGCCTGGTTTCTTCCTAGTCCTACCTGTTCCCCTAAGAGAGCCCCTCTACTTGTTTAGGTTGTGGTCCTGCTCTTCTGCAGTCTGCTGTTGAGTGAGACTGTGCAAGATGTGTATCCAGCCATCAGCTGTAGTTTCTGATTGTGTACATTTGACTTTGCTCACATGAAGTGGTGATGGGCAAGTTCAGTCATTCTGGCTCTGTCAGGAAAACAGAAAGCAAACTAGTTAGCCGCACAGAGAGATTTCAATAGAGGGAATTTGTTACATAGCTATTTGAGAACAAAAAACACAGACAGGGAACAATGCGGAAACAGCTATCTGCCAGCAGCCCTAGTGTGAGTAGGAGAGAGACCGCAGATGTCTGAAAAGGGGCGCTGCTCTTGGTACCTCTGGAGCTATCAGGGGATGTGATGTATAGATGCTTGTTTCACTGAAAGAAGCTGCCGATTAGTGCTGCCTGCACTTGCCTTGCAAAGGGCTACTGCCAGAGCTTCAGGCAATGGGAGGGAGCAAGCCCCTTGGCTCCTGGCTCCAGTTTCCCTCCAGTGCTCCCCATCACCAGAACCTCAGAGGGAGCCAGCCAGCAAAAACAGCACGGCTGTCATGTGATACTTGCCTGGGTATCATGACAGAATAGAGTAGGCAGGTTCGAAGCTGAGAAAAGACAACTGAACCAGCCCAGTAACCTGATAGCAACTCTGGGAAGAATAATCTCAAGTGACCATTTTGAGTTCTGTAACTGCACCACGCCAGCCTTGGCCCTACTCTTACCTGAGGAGATTTCAGGATTTTTTTCTCCTTTTAGTTTTACTTAATTTCCTTATAGACTTCTACTGCCAGGTATTAGAGGAAGAGGAGCATGAATATTGCGATTCCATTTTTCCTTTCTAAGTTTTATGTATTTTTCTTTCTTCTGGTTCCTTTTATCAGAGGCCAGCTTGGCTGGGAGGAAATATGGTTGGCCCTTGGTAGCCATACATTCTGCACCTACAGATTCAATTAACTGGTTCAAAAATAATGCGCCTTTAAAAAATTGCATCTATACCGATACCCACAAGCTTTTTTTCCTTCTAATTCTTTCCTAAATAGTACAGTATAACAGCTATTTATAAAACATTTACGCTGTTTTAGGTACAATAATTTAGAGATTTTAAAAAATACATGGAGGATATGTGTATGTTATATAAGGAACTTGAGCATCGCCAGATTTTGGTATCTACAGGGTTCCTAGAACCAAGTCCTGGTGAATGACTGGTTTGTTACATGTTTCTCACCAGTTTTTAATAAAAGTTCATTAATACTGGCCATGATGGCACGTGCCTGTAATCTCAGCACACTGGGAGTCTGAAGCAGAAGGAAGTTCAAGCCCAGCCTTGTAACTTAGTGACTTAGCGGGAACCTATATCAAAATAAGTGAGCCAGGGATGGTGGCACATGCCTGTAAATCTAGCACTCAGGAGGCTGAGGCAGGATAATTGCTGCAAGTACAAGTACAGCAGGGCTACATAATGAGTTCAAAGTCAGCCTGAATTGCGCAGCGAGACCCTATCTCAAACAAAAAAAGGAAGGTGGGGATAGGATTGTAGCTCAACGCAAAACAGGCTCTTGGTTCAATCCCAATACTTAAAATTTTTTTTCATTAAAACTCAGTCCTAGAGTCATAGTACAGGTGCATTCCCAGAGCAATTGACTGTTGTTTATGCCCTCAGTACCTAATGATCCAGCAGACTCCATTTGTGCGCCGTCAAGTCCGCAAACTTCTGCTGTTCATCTGTGGATCAAAGGAGAAGTATCGCCAGCTCCGTGATTTGCACACCCTGGACTCTCACGTGCGTGGGATCAAGAAGCTCCTGGAAGAGCAGGGGATATTTCTCCGGGCAAGTGTGGTCACAGCCAGCTCTGGCTCCGCCCTGCAGTACGACACGCTCATCAGCCTGGTATGTGGGAGGGCTGGGGAGGCGTGCGACAGGACAGAGCAGTGCAGGGCTTTTAAATATTTAGCCATCTTGTTGCTAGGGTTGAGTAGGTGCTCTGCTTTTGTAGTTGGCTTCAGGGTCTGGGATTTCCCACCCTCACCTGACAGCATAACTACTCTGAGGTGGAGTAACTTGAGCTCCTTACTGGTTCCCTTTTTTCATGTCACGGATAAGATCAACCTGAGATTTGTGCGTCTCTGAGTTTTGTCTCTGAATACTAAAGTGATGGAGGGTGGAATATAAAAATGTGTTAGTCCCTACAGAGAAACTCTTTAGACTTTTGGGAATAAATTATTTTGCCTTTGAGCATCTAGGAAGAACATCTTCAGAATGAAATCTCCTGTCCTGCTCATCTAGTGTCCTTGCTATTGCATTTGTAGCAAAAAAAGTGACCTGGAACCAGACTATGGTTTCTCGGGGTGGTCTGCCTTTGCAGCTGCCTTAGTGAGAAGGTTCCCTGAAGTCAGAGGGCCCTGTGTGTGGGGAGCAGAACAGGAGCAGACTCCTGCAAGCTGCTGTTGTGCAGGCCCTGCTGCCAGAGAACGTGTGCTGGCACAGAAGACCAGGTGACTTTGCTGTCCTGAGCCAGCACGAGGGTCTCGAGAGACAGCAGGGCTGGTGCCGATTTGGCCTGCTTAGTGCAGCTGCTCATGTGTATTGGCGGACTTCCGTTTCAGATGGAGCACCTGAAATCCTGCGCAGAGATTGCTGCCCAGCGAACCATCAACTGGCAGAAATTCTGCATCAAAGACGACTGTAAGCAATGCTGTGCCCTTTGGTTGCTATTGTTTGTTCCTTCAAGAACTGTCTCTTGAAGCCTGTTCTTTGCTGAGCACTGAATTGAATGCTGGATATATTCCAGCCTTGGGCAAGATGTAGAGACAGAACTGCCTAGCAAGGAAGACACGTAAAAATGTGAAAGGGTGATAAGGGCTGATAGTCAAAATCTGGGGTGCTGTGGGAACAGAGTAGGAGTATCTGACCTCCAGGTTGTGGCAGCCAAGATAAAGAGGGATGGAGGAGTCTAGAAAGTTTCTTACACATATGAGCGGGGCCTGCATCCGGTCTGTCTATAGTTGCCTTGAAGCCTTTCCGCTTTGTCTTGGCAACTTGTGGCAGAGAGCTTGAGAGAAGAAAGCTGGTGGGAATAGTCAGTTGCAGCACCATTGCTCCCATTCTTGTGGGTAAGTGGTTCGGCCGTCCCTTAGCTCACTGCTGCCCCTCTGCTTGCAGCGGTCCTGTACTTCCTTCTCCAAGTGAGTTTCCTGGTGGACGAAGGGGTGTCCCCAGTGCTGCTGCAGCTGCTCTCCTGTGCTCTGTGTGGCAGCAAAGTCCTCGCTGCCCTGGCGGCCTCCACTGGGCCCTCTAGTGTGGCGGCTTCTTCAGCCCCTGTGGCCGCCAGTTCTGGACAAGCCACAGCCCAGTCTAAGTCTTCCACTAAAAAGAGCAAGAAAGAAGAGAAGGAAAAGGAGAAAGACGGTAAGGGTCGCTCTCTGGTCTTGGCGGTCACAGTGCTGTGTTTAACTGTCTTGGTAGACATGGTTTATTTTGAACTACTGAAAGGTCTTTTATCCCGGTTTTTCCAAATACCCTCTGATATTTATATACTTTGGATCTCATTTTCCATTATGGAAAAGGTGACGCCTTGAACAATTAAGTGACATCCTATACCTGGTGACTAATAGGAAAGGTCAAAGTGCAATGAATGTTTTTAGTGGATCAAACAACTTTTCTATAGAATAATAAAAATAACACCTGCTTTGTGGAGTGATTGTCAGAGATAAGTGAAATCCTGCCTGTCAGTTGTGAGAGCTCGGAATGTCAGCTTTGCAGCCAGCCCCTGACCTTCGACTTAACTGCTTTTCATGGTCCTTGGGGATCTGAGATCTCAGCAGGTGGTCAGCAGTTGGGGGCAGTGGAGACGGTTTGTGTCTAGCAGTTAATTATTGGGATGTCTCTGAACAGTTCTGTAGTAGCAGTAACTGCGTTCCCCCAGTGTGACTGTTTTTTTTCAGTGCCAAGCTTTTATAGGCACATTATCCTGTGCTTGTTTGGGGCATTATTGTATGTCTCAGTTGGGGCTGACCTATTCCCTGGTAAACAGCTGAGAATTATTTTGTCACATTTGTAGAAACTTTATAAGAAATAAGCAGAATTCCCTCCTCTCCAGGCCTGAGGCCCGCAAGGGACTTGTTTCTGGTCCTCAGGCCTCAGTCCTGCCCTCTTCTCGCAGGCGAGAGCTCTGGCAGCCAGGAGGACCAGCTGTGCACAGCTCTGGTGAACCAGCTTAACAAATTCGCTGATAAGGAAACCCTGATTCAGTTTCTGCGGTGCTTCCTGTTGGAGTCCAATTCTTCCTCCGTGCGCTGGCAGGCCCACTGCCTGACGCTGCATATCTACAGGTAGTGTCTGGGCTTAGTTTCACAGATGTTCATGGGTCTGGGTCCAAGTCGCACGATGTGGTTCTGCCTTGGTTTGACATTGCATACTTACATTCCCGGTGTCAGTATTTACACCAGCCTGAATCCTCTCAAGAGTTCTTTATTGCGCTGTCTGCTTTTTAGCTGTTAAGCTGATATCACAGGCAAGAGACTGTCCACGCAGAAGACTGTGTTTAAGGAATTTGTAAAATGATCAGGCTTTGTTTGCTCTTAGATAAAAAAGCTCAGTTTCCCCTCTGGAGTAAGACTGGAGGATTGAGAATAGAACACCTCCGAAGACAATAAATGACTGTGCTGCATTTATTAGGACTAATTATCAAAAGAACCACAAGATCATTCCAATTTAAGCTATAGTTGTGGGGAAATAGGTTCATCTGTAGGGACAGTACCTGGGCCTTGGTGAGAAGTAGAGGCGCCTCAGGGTTCTGTCTACTTGGTAACATGAGCTCTCATTTACTTACAGAAACTCTAGCAAATCTCAACAGGAACTCCTGCTGGATCTCATGTGGTCTATCTGGCCAGAACTCCCAGCTTACGGCCGCAAGGCTGCCCAGTTTGTGGACCTACTGGGGTATTTCTCCTTGAAAACTCCACAGACAGAGAAGAAGGTAACAGTTGATTTGTGGTCAGAGAGGCTAACTTGCCATACTGAATCTTTTCTCTCTTGAATTAAGAGGCAGATAACAACTTAGATAAGGGGTCTGTGTATGAAATCTCTTTTGAATTGCTGAGTTTTTCATATTTTACTAAGCGCCCTCAATATATATATCTACCATGCAGATGATAGACACTAGCATCTGAGTGCAGTCTGAATTTGACTTAGCAGGAACATCAGGTTGGGAGAAGAAATGCAACTCAGCAAATCTGCTTAGGAAAAAAAGTGCTTTTAGTTGTGTTGGTGGCCCTGATTGCTTCTGCAATTAGATAATCATTTCATGAGTTCTGTATGCGAATAGCAATTGTGTTCTTCCGTGAGGTCTGAAAGGTGACGAATTTCTAAGATGAAACTTCTAAAGGCACTAGAAATCGTTAAACCACTGGGGTTTAGGACCAACTTTGTGTGATTGTGAATGATTGTGAGAAGTCCAGTAGTTGCAGGGTAGTCTTCAGCTAGAAAGCCAAAGACAGAAGTCTTTTTCATTTTAAGACTTGGGCTTTAACTATGTTTCTCTCACTGAATCCTGTTTTAGTTAAAGGAGTATTCACAGAAGGCTGTGGAGATTCTGCGGACTCAGAACCATATTCTTACCAACCATCCCAACTCCAACATTTACAAGTGAGTTTTTATTTTCCTTCCTACCTGTTTGGACGGCAGTCACCATTTTGAGTCACTCTTTGCCTGTTGAGTGCCTCTTACATGTGAACTGAGAAGCTCTTTGGAAGCAGTGACCCTTGCTAACTGAGCTTAGACTCTGTCCCATGTAGTCCAGGCCCTCGCATGTGGAAGGCACTCACAGTGTAATGGACATTTGGTACATCAGGTCTCTGGTCTTAAGGGCTTAACCTAATACAACAGTCTTACAGAAAATGTCTTCCATTTTATTAAAAAAAAAACTTTTTAAAGAAGACATTGTTTAAATTGATGGTTTATTTCCCTAGCTTAATGGTGACTTTTTAAAAAAATAACTTTATTAAGGTATCATTTACATACTATAAAATTTACCTATTTTATATGTATAATTGAGTTTTTTTTTTAATTTAATTATGACTTTCTCAGAGTCAAATTTTAATGCATTTTAGGATTCCTGTGAAGCTCAGCTCAGAAATAGGAAGCAACTAAGGTCAATTAGTTGAAATTTCCCTCCTGTGACTTCTAACCCCCATGAGAATTTTCTCACTTTCCCTACGTTCTGTCAAGGGGCTCGCTTTAGGGACTGTTTGGTGATGACTTTGTCATGGCTTCTTTGTGAAGCTAAGCATTTCCTGAAATGAAATACTCCTTATGTTGAAACTGGTTTCTTCCCTAGTACTTTGTCTGGCCTAGTGGAGTTTGATGGCTATTACCTGGAGAGTGATCCCTGCCTGGTGTGCAATAATCCAGAAGTGCCATTTTGTGTAAGTAACATCTTTAACATGACCGTCCTGGTGCTAACAGGCCCAGTCTTGCATAGATGCTCCTCTCATAATATTTGGCCACCAGAGTATGGATTTTTGCCTGTTATGTATGTTGCTTTGAGTAAAAACTTCATCCATGGGTGGAGAGTGGGTTATATTGATGTATTTTAAAGAAGGCAGGTTAAGCTGTTAAGACTTGAACTGACATTGTATTTTTGTGCACTCTTATATTTAGTATATCAAGCTGTCTTCCATTAAAGTGGACACACGGTACACCACCACCCAGCAGGTTGTGAAGCTCATTGGCAGTCACACCATCAGCAAAGTGACAGTGAAAATTGGGGACCTGAAGAGGACCAAGATGGTGCGGACTATCAATCTGTATTATAACAACCGAACTGTGCAGGCCATCGTGGAACTGAAAAACAAGTATGGGCTTTTCAGACTCGGGGTGGGGTGGTAGGTTCGCAGGGCTCAACATGGTTCCTGGCAGGGAGAGGGCAAAGCAGCATATTCCTAGAGGTCAGTATATCCTCTTGGCCACGTCTGTCATGACTGAGGGACAAAAATGAGACTAGTGTCTGAGAATGTTGACAAAGTGTATTTCTAAATTAGTTTGCTGGCACCGTGGGGGCTCTGAAAGCTGTCTGACAGCCTACCTCAGGAGAAGAGCTGACAGCGACCTCCAGCTTCTCAGGGCCGTCTTAACTGGACATTTCCAACCTTATGGAAAACTTTCTATGTTGGGAAGTAGTTGCCATTTCTTTAATTGAGACAGCTGTGTCCTTGTTCATAGAGTGGAAAGTATTTTTCAGGAACCTTCTATTGCACTTTCCTTCCTTCCTCATGGTGCCTGCCCTCCATATCTGCCCATGTTGGGTCTCTGTGATCCCTGCATCCCGGCGTCTGGAACAGGGCATAGCACATACGGGCCCAGAGAGGCATTAGCTGGGTTATGTCGACCATCACAGGGACAGAAGTCTTTTTGTTGCAGTTTCAGGGATTGCTGTTGGTCAGAGAACAGGTGGATTCTACTTGCATACTTAGACTTGCAGTCATGTTGTGCACACAGAATGGGAATACTGCTGTTATTCCAAAAGGCAGAATAAGCTGTATGCATCATATCAACAAGTTGCCAGGAACTCTGCCGAAAGGAAGGTCTCTGTTCTTTGAGACGCGGATTAACATTGACAACCTGAGTGGAGCTGCTGCCCAGTAGAACGGCCTGTTCCCCCCAACAGGAAGTTGATTTGATCTTTTTCTTGGGTTTAGTCAGCATAGCTGCTGTTAGACCTTGTGGTTCAGCCCTTCCACCATTTCTGTGATCATAGAGAGCTTAACTTTGGTTTCCATAACTGTAAAGTGAAGATAATTCCCACTTTCAGGGTCTTTAACATAAAAAATGGCCAGGATCAGAGCCTGGCACATGGTAAGTACTCATTGAATTAGAGCTCTGATTGTACTAAGGTAATCGCCCCTAAATTATTACATGACTTGACTTAGCACTTGGTACTGTTGTAGCCAGATCCTGGTATGTCCCTCTGCCTCTTGAAGGCAGCCAGTTTTATCCTTCCAAGGTAGTCATCACGAGGGGCTCTTGGTGGCAGTCATTGTCATGGTACCTCTTGGCTTATCATGGCATCATTTGGAATAACGTCTGTCCTTGATACGCACTTCTGTTACTTTTCTGGAACCTCACAAGTTGTTATATGTAGCATTTGTGTGTTTCCTTTTTTTATAGAAAAAAGTAGTAGAAAAAAATTAGCTTGCTGTTATTTGCCAGATTTAATTACTTGATTACCTCAGAAAAGCACATAGGGCGGTCTGTGTCTTTGTCTTACCAGTCGGTCATCACCAGGTTCTCAGGCCCTCTTCCTCTGTCTGCTCTCCTCGGTCTCTTCCTAGGCCAGCTCGCTGGCACAAAGCCAAGAAGGTTCAGCTGACCCCTGGGCAGACAGAGGTGAAGATTGACCTGCCATTGCCCATTGTGGCCTCCAACCTGATGATCGAGTTTGCAGACTTCTATGAGAACTACCAGGCCTCTACAGAGACTCTGCAGTGCCCACGTTGTAGTGCCTCTGTCCCTGCCAACCCTGGTGTCTGCGGCAACTGTGGAGAAAATGTGTACCAGTGTCATAAATGCAGGTAAGCCAGTGGTTGTCCCCCATGCAAGGCCAAACATGTTCCTCGCATAAATTTTTCTGTGATAGTCTGGGTGTGGGAGGTTTCAGTGTTCGTGCCCTCAATACTGTACTTAGAGGATATGGGTACAGTAAGTCCCTGACATATGAATGTAGAGTTGCGAACTTCCGCAGATACTCATTGTTGGACTTAGAAACAAATCTGATTTACAGATGTTCTCCTGGAAAGGAGCTTGTTTGTAAGTCGGGGACTTACTGCATGTTCATTGGGTCCAAGGATTGAAAGGAGGAAGGAGGGACATGGGAGAGTGGTGTGTGTGAGGGTGTTTGCACTTGCCCATCCGTTGGCAAGGGTGTGCAGCCAGGGCGGGAGGGCCTTTGGTTTAGTTCTGGGTCTTCACCTTTCTTGTTACCTGATTGTTTATAGCATTCTGACCTATCACTTTAGTGTCCCTTCAGTAATTATCGCAGTAGTTTCCAGCACATAGGTACGCCACGGTCCATCTTTTTAGTTGCCCCCTCTTCACCTAACCTCTGCTGCCCCACTGGCCTGAACACTGTGATTCCTCAGGTCCATCAACTATGATGAGAAGGATCCCTTCCTCTGCAATGCCTGTGGCTTCTGTAAATATGCTCGCTTTGACTTCATGCTCTATGCCAAGCCTTGCTGTGCAGTGGATCCCATCGAGAATGAAGAAGACCGGAAGAAGGTGAGGCCAGATCTGGCCTAGACTCAGGACAGTGGCTTTGATCTGAACTTCTTTTGTCCCAGGTCTTCCCTGACCCAGCAGATAGTGAGCCTCAATGCCCAGCTTTTGGGTGGGAGTAAATATAGTAATGGCATAAGGTATATTGGATTTATAGGTTACACTGGAGTTTGGACAAGTGTTGGTCAGTACTGAAACTAGAGCCTCTTAAAGAGCACATAACTTCGGATTTAGAAAAGCAGAAAGAAGTCAGGTGACTTGCCTTGCATTTCTTTTCACATTGTCTCATCTTGAGGCTGTTGGCCTTCCTTCAGCATTGGCTTGTCCAGGGGCTCAGTCCCAGCCAACGGAATGTAGTGGGTTTGGATAGCAAAGGGCGAAGCTGGGTATGGTAGCACATGCCTGTTATCCCAGCACTTGGGAGGCTGAGACAAGAAGATCATTGGAAGTTCGAGGCCAGCTTGGGCTACATGTACTTTAGTGAGTTCACACCCAGCCTGAACTACATAGCAAGACCTTGTCTCCAAAAAAAAAAAAATGGTTAACAAAGGGCAGTGAAGGGGGGGGCGCTACTGGGAAAGCAGAACATTTCATTTTGGAATTGGAAGGATAACAATTCCCATTCCATCTGTGCTTTTAAAATTTTATTTATATTTTTTACAAGGTCTTGCTGTGTAGTTCAGGCTGGCCTTGAACTTGCAGCGATCCTGCTCCCTCGGCCTCTCCAGTGTTAGGATTATAGGCATGCGTCACCATGCCCATTCTGTGCTTTTTAAATATTTGTGTCATCTGGCATGGATTACTTCTGTTAGCATTGTGTTTTATTGTATGTCACATATGCATGGTGTATACTATTAAGAATAATATACTCCTCGTAGTGTTATTGTGAAGAATAGATATCATATCTGAAACATTATGCTTGGTAAATAGCTAGCAGTTAGGGTTACTCAAAGAAAGTCATCCTGTTGAGAAGCCTTCAGGAGCTCCCCGTGCTTCCTGTCTAGGCTGTTTCCAACATCAACACCCTTCTGGACAAAGCTGATCGAGTGTATCATCAGCTGATGGGACATCGGCCGCAGCTGGAGAACCTGCTGTGCAAAGTGAACGAGGCGGCTCCAGAAAAGCCGCAGGTAAAACCCCAACCAGAGCGGCAGTTGGAGAGGGCTTTGGGTCATGATCACCCCAACTCTGGGTAAGGTCATCTTGGCAAGCCTGACAGCTGACCCCTTGGGATTGCAGGAGGACTCGGGAACAGCAGGGGGCATCAGCTCCACTTCCGCCAGTGTGAATCGCTACATCCTGCAGCTGGCTCAGGAGTATTGTGGAGACTGCAAGAACTCCTTCGATGAACTCTCCAAAATCATCCAGGTAGAGAGATGGGAGCTGCTCTCGAATGCTTTGTTTGAGTATTGTGAATATTGCTTTCAAAACAGGCATCCACTCTTATCCAGCACTTCGGCATTTGCTGTCGCCCTTTCCCTGCCCAGCTGAAAAGGCAGGCAGAGTGGCCACACCAACCAGCACCTCTCACACTGCGGTTTCTGGCGTTTGTCAGAGAGCTGAACTTGTGTTAGGAAACAGAACAACAGTGATGAGAGATTCACATAAACCTATTTTTCTTGGGCATTAATGAATCTTGGGGGGAGGTTTACTGCTTTTTAAAAAAGTGGATGCCAAGATCCTGTTCCCCGCTCTGCTATGCCATACTTGGCAGGCTGGTGGGTCAGGCCACAGCAGCTGACCACAACTCAGCTGACACGTGGCAGGGCAGGCCGTGCATCTGTTAATGTTTCAGACTGATCTCTGTGGACAGTGGAGCCTCTTACAGGAGAGCAGCCAGTTTGCCTCCCTCCCCACATTGCTACACATGCATAAGTTTCTGACCTTCGTCTGTGTGTTTTTAAAAGACAGTGTTGTGAGGGGGAGAACCAAGATGCACCATGTATAGGTACAGAATAAATGTAATGAATGTGACCAATGTGTGTAGAATGTACCAATACATGCTCTTGGTTTAAAATTAAAAAAAAAAAAAGGCAGTGTTGTATGGGAATGAAGAGCATGAGCCTGTGGTCAGAGTCTGCTCTCTGATTCTGCCCCTTATGGGGTGAAACCAACCTTTCTAAACTTCAGTTCCTTCTTATGTAAAATGAGGATAGAAGTATCTGTAGGGTTGTTGAGGATGTTAAATCGTCTAATGCATGTAGTTTTTTTTTTTAACCTAATTTTCCAGTTAACTCCGTCTTTCTCCTTATTTTAATTACCAATTTCTTTTTCGTCTTTTCATTCTTAGAAAGTTTTTGCTTCACGAAAAGAGTTGTTGGAATATGACCTGCAGCAAAGGGAAGCAGCCACCAAATCATCCCGGACCTCCGTGCAGCCCACATTCACTGCCAGCCAGTACCGCGCCTTATCTGTCCTTGGCTGTGGCCACACCTCTTCTACCAAGTGCTATGGCTGCGCCTCGGCTGTCACAGAACATTGTATCACCCTACTCCGGGCCCTAGCCACCAATCCAGCCCTGCGGCACATCCTCGTCTCCCAGGGACTTATCCGGGAACTCTTTGATTATAATCTTCGCAGAGGGGCTGCAGCCATGCGGGAGGAGGTCCGCCAGCTCATGTGCCTCCTGACTCGGTCAGAGCCTGCTCCGTGCTTATGGGCCTAGTAATTTCAGCTGGCACTGGGGTGGTAGTGGCAGTGATACTGGGAGCACAATAGGGTGCAAAGGATTGTGCTCCTGACCGCCTGTTGGGTTAGATAGCTTATCAGAGAGGGAAAGGAGAAGATATCCAGGGTGTAGGTGAGTGAACTTGGGGAGATGAGAACCCATGTGGCCTTATATGTGGTATGTTTGGTTTATACTTTTTTGGTTCCAACGATATGTCCAGAGGAAGTTGTCTTTGAGTCTTGCTGAGGGAAGATAAGGGAGTGATGGGACACAGAAAAGAGAATCTGGAACAGAGGGGCATCAGAAGTATGAACTGGGACTCTAGATCAGAAAGAACCAAGCTCAGGATCTAGTACTTTGTACCACATGTTGGACAAATTATTTAACATCTCTGAGCCTAAGCTTCCCTCATTGGAAAAATACTGATAGAAATAAGTGCCTTAAAAGGCTTGTTAGGAGATAAACGGAATAACTTAGTAAATAGTAGCACATATTGTTGAGTACTTGGTAGCGACCAGATACTGCACCTATGGCTTTATGTGGATTATTCACTATGTGACAGAATTGTGGAACATGTTGGGTGCTCTATAAGTGCTCTTTGCTGTACTATTTATTCACTCATTTAACAAGTATTTATTGAGCATCTGCTCACCATCAGGTGTTGTTCTAGGCTCTAGAGAGACAATGAGCGAAGTAAAGTCCCTCCCTCAGTGGGGTGTCGTGGTACATGCGTATAATCCCAGCACTTTGAGAGGCTGAGACAGACGATCGCAAGTTCAAGCCCTGTCTGGGCAAGTTGGTGGGACCTTGTCTCAGAGGAAAAAAGGCTGGGGCTTTTGCTCAATGCAGAGGCCCTGAGTTCAATCTCCAGTACCGGCCCCCAAGTCCCTGCCTCCATGTGGCCTGCGTTCTAGATGGGGAGAACTATAATAAACAATAATGGGCGTCATATAATTATCAGAAAATAAGATTGCAAAGAAAAAGCAGGAGAGCTGGCAACCCCAGTTGCTGGAGGGCTGGCCGTCTTGGACAAGCTGGGGACTTCTCTGAGAGGCGATATTGGAGCAAAGAGCTGTGTGGAGGAAAGGAGCTGGCCATGCCAGCGTCTCAGGCCGTGGGCCGCATGCAAAGGAAGCAGCTAGAGGATGGGCTGGCACACAGGCAGGTGCCAGGAGTGCTGGGAGTGACGGGGAGGCCTGTGCAGCTGGAAGGAGAGAAGGGTGCAGTGTGGGAGGAAGAGACAGCGAGGGGCTACAGAGGGGCACCTCGGATCTTGTAGGCCTTCTGAGGACTTTGGGTTTGTTCAGAGGGCATTAGGAAGCAGAAGAGCGGCATGATAACAGTTTATGTTCCTTTTTTATTAATAACAGAGACATTATTACAGAGAGACACAGATAAGTGCGAGTGCCATGGGGGAAGTGATGTAGAGGCAGTTGGAGACGAGGGGGAGTTGTGACCACATAGAGTAGACTGTGAAGCACCAGGCAGCTCGTGGGGACCCTGCAGCCCGAGATGGGATGCACACATGGCATGGGGTTCCCATGTGTTCATCCTTTTCTCTCCTCAGTCAGCTTCTGGTCTCAGGAGATGGGGCTCTGATGTGCCCTTTTCCATTATAGGACAAGGCTTTGTGAGAGAGAAGGAAGCAAAATAGAAACTTTGGGACCATATAGCCCTAGCCGTTCATTCGTGTTCTCTGGGACTCTTCAGGTAGAAAGGAGGGGCACTGCCAACTGCAAATAACGGGGCTCACTTCCTTTGCCTCCCTAGAGACAATCCAGAAGCCACCCAGCAAATGAATGACCTGATCATCGGCAAAGTCTCCACAGCCCTGAAGGGCCACTGGGCCAATCCCGATCTGGTGAGCAGGACAGCCCTCCTCTCTGACTCCTCCCTCACGTTCCTTCTTGTCTCTGGGCCCCTCCTGCCGTCCCATCTCGATGACGAGGCAGGCAGGAGTAGTGCATTTGCAGAGCTTGCGTCCCAGAATGATTTTCCAGGTAGACCCTGCACAGAGTTCTCCATTTGACTCTTGTCTCCGATGTCTCTGTGACCAGACATTTTAGTCATGCTTCTCAGCATCCAACTCTGTGGACTGACCCCTGAAATCCTTGTTGACTCTTGCATCTTCCTGTCGGCCCTCTAGGCAAGTAGCCTTCAGTGTGAGATGCTGCTGCTGACAGACTCCATCTCGAAGGAAGACAGCTGCTGGGAGCTCCGGCTGCGCTGTGGTGAGCTCGGGGAGCACTTGGGTTGGGTATTCTCTGAGACGGGAAAGGAGTCGCCAGGATACAGTCCTGGCACCAGATGGGAGAGGTGGGGAAAGGACACTCGATCAGCTTCTGCGGGGGCAGATGGCGCGTGCCTTGTGGTTGTGACTCTGCCTTTCCTGGCCATTCCTAGCACTCAGCCTTTTCCTCATGGCTGTGAACATTAAGACTCCTGTGGTTGTTGAGAACATTACCCTCATGTGTCTGCGGATCTTGCAGAAGCTGATTAAGCCACCTGCTCCAACCAGCAAGAAGAACAAGGTACTGGGCCGGGGGTCCGTTTTGGTGCCGTGTCCTGCCTCCTCGAGGTCTCTGCCTTGCCTTGAGCTCGCCTGTCCAGCCTGTGCACCTGACTGCCTTTGCTTTACTTCAGCAGAGAGGGATTGGAGTTTGGAGAAGGACGTTTAGAGTAAAACAAACATGAAAATAGGAAAGCATAGCACAAAGTCCTTTGAAAAGTCTTACCTCTTTCTTGAATCACATCAGGTGACTTGTAGCTCCCGGAGAGCACCGTGTTCTTTCCTACCCTTCTCCCTGTTATGCAGTAGGGAAAATCCTAGGTCTTGAAGCAGACTTGACTTTAAATTCCATCTCTTTTGTTGACCCTGCACAAATTACTACATTCTTCCATTTCCCTGCCTATAAAGTATAAAACAGTCTCAACTCTGAAATGTTGTGAAAGGTAAATGATTTAATGAGCTCCATGAATCTAAGGATTGTCTTACAAATTTTTAAAATTTCTAGTTCTTAGTCTGGTATCTAGCATATAAATCATTATTAAGGGAACGAATAAAGCTTTTATTATTTAAAATAACTGGTTGAACCACAAAGGGTCTGGGTTGCAGAATATGTAGTTCATAATTCTTTCTCTGGGCCATGGTGAGGGCCATCTGCCTCTGAACCACCCTGGGTTGGCTCTTGGGTCCTTCAGATTCCTGCTGCTTCTGCATGGGCCAGGCTGTGCCTTGGCAAGAAGAGTCTGTGGGAAGAGACTGCTTATGATTGTGTGCACCAGGGGATATGGCAAGGGAGGAAGTTGTTTCCCTCGTTCTGGTCTGTGTCGACAGCCTTCAGTAAGGGCAGGACTGGTGCACCCTCCTTATTCCCCTTAGATGATGAATTATTTCCCTGAGGCTGGTAATAAAACTGGTTCTTGATTGAAAAAGGGAACTTCATCCCTCATAGAACCATTATTTTTTCCACCACCTGAGGCAAAAGGAGATCTTCGTAGCATTATATACCACATAAGCATGGAGCCCAGTGTTGATGTTTGCATTTTGCTCAGATTTGACCAAAGGAGAACAGAAGTTTCTCAGCATTTGGGTCACACACCTTTGGGTGTTCTTGGGACTTTCAGGGAGTCGATGTGGACAAAGCCGTTCCATAATAACCCTAGACCCTCTGCCCTTTTCACTCTTGCTTTTGTGCTGCATGGCGCTACTGGGCCCAGCCTGAGTGAGAATGCCCCAGGTTGCACTAGCAGCTCTTTACTGTCACGCAGTTTCATTTGACTTGTT